>ML333061.1:18878-39005 GCA_005239505.1 Nicotiana paniculata | reverse complement strand
GGGGGGGGGGGTTGTAAAATTTTGTAACATTTTGCCTATTGTGGTATTGCTCTGGAGCGCATAATGAGGCAATACCAGCAACACTGGAAGCCAACATAGTGTTTCTCTACTGTAATAGCACAATTACACATTTATAGACACTTCTTTTTCCCTTATGGTACGGAATTCATACAGACAGTTGTAATTAGTTTGGAGGTGAGGGTTAGTAGTTTTTGTTTGATTGTAAAAAAAGATAATTTATTTGGTAGGCTTTATTTATAGACTTGGGTGAATGGGAAAAATGAGTTTGCTGGTTCATATGTGTAAAAGTAGTTCGAGTTGAAGGATTGGTTGTGTATAGTCTGCATGATTTAAATTGACCAAGCAATACATGTAAAGAAGGGGCATGAACCTATAAAGTGAGAAAAGCAATGGTGGTGTATTTTAACACAGTAATGGAGTTTTTTTTTCTCTATTTCCTTTTAAATTATTTCACACGGTAAAGATAAGATGAAATAACGCAAAGTTTTTTTATTACCAAATTTAAAGAGAAAATAGCCTGCAGTTTGTGAAGTTATTGAAAACTAATCATTATTTTGTTGAAACACAGAAAATTTCAGCATATTATGTTGAAACTCCAGTACACAAAAAGTTCCAGCATATTATGCTGGATTATGAAGCTCCTACATATAAATTTCCCGTATATTATGTTGTAACTTCAGCACATTATGCTGGGAGGCTCATATGTAAAAAATTTGAACTCCAGCATATTATGCTAGAATATTTTCGGAGTTTTGTTCAGATTTTATCTTTACATAAAAAAGTAATTAAATTTCGATTACTTTTGAAACTCATTTTAATTACCAGTTGTCAATCTGGCTAATTTTAATTTTTTTCCCCAGATTTAAATACTGAACACATTCAAAAGTAAAAGTAATATGCACAATCTAAAGAAGTTCTTGAAAATTAATACCAAACATCGATATAAACTTCTAACACGCTTTAACAACAAAGGAAGAAGTAATCCAAATAGCAAGCTGGTTATCTAGAAATTAAAAAAAAGAAAAAAAGTATGGAAGTGTTGAATAGGACCATCGAAGAGTTGACTTCAATAACACAGAGGTATAGACAATCTAGAAGCAATTCTTGTTTATGAGGCAACATAAGGTTATCGCTAATTGCTTGTTGTTTTTTTTCCCCTTGTATCAAGAGAAATTATAGTTACAAATTTTACTGGATCCTAGTTGAATTAATTAGTTTGACAATGAAAAATAAATGTAGGAAAATGAAAATGTTGTTCCTGTTGTTGATGAAGAACTGAAGCTAAGGCACCTAGTTATATAGTCTTAAGCTGTCAATGAGGGAACCCGGGTATGTAAATCAAACACAACGCCTCAAACATTACTGAGTCAAATACAGTAAATGACTGTGTTGTAGGAAAAAAGAAAAAACTAGCAACTATAGCCGGAGGCAAACTTCATTTGTAGTTTTATGAGCTCTCCTTCGTGCTCGAGACCGTAGCATCTTGCTTCTCTTCTTGACTAGCCTCTATGGCCTTTTCCATTGGGGGCTCAGCAGAGGCTCCTGGCTCCTTTTTTAACTCGGTTTCAAACTCCTTTGCCGCCTGTAATATGAGATATGTTAGAGATTGTGTAAAGCATCTCCCCTCTTCCCGCTATAGGGAGAAATAAGAAAATATTTCCACATAATAAGAATCAAGAAGAGAAGAAGTTCCAGGGGAAGGAACCCTGACAAAATTGGAGCTACTATCTTTCCATCATCTATAGCCTTAAAAAAAATTGAACCAAAAGTAAGATGATGAAAAGAGTATTTAAATTATTCTGATATAACACGTAAGTGCTAACCTACTCCAATGGGACGATCAGAAATGTACGATGGGAGCATCTCTATTTCATACAAGTCTTTACTGATTTATCTCAGCACTAAGCAGGTGAAGTCTTCTTTAACTACAGATTGGCAGCATTTACCGTTTTCCCATCATTTGAAGAAATTGAATGTGGTTTCTATTTGTTGGCCTTGATGCACCCCCAGTGTTTCGGAGAGCGAGAAGCGAAAAAAAGCGAGGAGGCCTCGCTTCACCGAAGCGAGAAGCGCGAAGCGTGCGCTTTTTTCATGTGAAGCGCAATTTAACACATAAATAAAAAAATTTAAATAGGCATAGATAAATGACCAAGAACTCAATAAAAATAACATATTAAGCAAATGCAAAACAAAATCACAAAAAGAGCAACATCCTAAATAGAAAGAAGAACCAGTGAACAGTGAAGAACAGAAAAAAAAAAAAAAACAGAGCACACAGAGAAAAACAGAGCATAAATTAGGGCAGAACAGAGCCATAAAACCTGAAAAAAATAGAAAGAAGAAGAAGAGAAAAAGGAGTCGAACAGTGAACTGAAGAAAATCAGAAGAGAAAGAGAAGAGAAGAAAGAACTGAAGAAGAAGGAGAGAAAAAGAGAAGAAGAATACTTACTCGAACTCTAACAGAGAAGAGGAGTCGTCGCTTGCAGCAGAGATGCAGATGTCTGGAAGTATTGTGCGTAGGTATATTTGCAAAAACCCTAGCAGATATCTGGACCTCGCTTAAGCGACCTTTCCTGCGCTTTTTTCATCGCCTCGCTTCTCGCTTTTTAGGGTAAAGCGTGCGCTTATTCATGTGAGTCGCGCTTTAGGGCAGAAAAGCGCAGGTCAGTCGCCTCCCCTCGCTTCTATGCTTTAAGCGAGAAGCGTGCGCTTTTAATAACACTGATGCACCCTCACTGAACGGGAGTGATATGTCTATGTACTTTGAGCAGAATCTTCGAAAATGCATTAAGAATCAGCAATAAGTTGCAATATCCACCTTATTTAGATACGTGCGTGTTCTCACTTCTATTTATAGAGGAAGGTTATGCCTTTTCTCCCAAGTCTTGTCATTTTTGTTAAGACCTGCTTTTTATTGAGTTGGGCCCTTCTCCGGACAGGAGGTTAATGTAATATATCCGTCCGTATTCAAGAATGTGGTTTTCCATGCACATGAAGTGCAAGGATTTCACCAGACAATAAACTCTTTCTCCAAAACCCCGCTAGAAATACAGGATATTTGAAGCCAAACAGAAATATGTGCACCAGAACTATTCCTTTGACAATTTTAACTGCTCCTACACTCTCGCAACAGCTCACAGAACTTTCCCATGATTTTCATGATGTTTTTCATCAACAGCATCTTAAAACTAAAAATCTTAAGCGTGACGGAAGTCCAGCACATTATAAAGAAACACCATTTCAGTACCAATACATTTGCATTATCAATTAGGATCAATATCTTTTGATTACGGTCAAAGGACTTCAACTCTGAATTTTACCCAACTCAAACTTCGGTAAGAGCTAATTAGTAATAATATGCACTTGAAACCCCCAAATGAAGCACCACACTTATCTCACAATCAAAAGGAATTTGATTTCCCTCAATGAAATTAGAAAACCTATGTGCATCTTAACCTGATGATTAAAGTAACTTTTAGAGGTCTTGCTCTAAGATGCCAGTTGCACTAACATAATTGTAATTATGTATATGCCTTTTTTCTGGTTTTGCAACCCTCATCCTAAAGGTTCAGGCTTGCTTTATAAGCTTATAGACATCTCATAGTTCGCTTTTCTTTTTCTTGCACATGCATAACATTTGAATTTGTGTCGAAGGCATGTGTATTTTCCAAGATACAATGCCTCCTTTTTTTCTAGCTTGGTCAGTAAAACCAAATGCAGAATTAATGACTACGCCGTAAAAGCAATTTCTAGAGTCGTAGGAGTTTTAGCTTATGAAGTATAATTCCCCCGACAAGCAAAAAAGCCATTTTCCCCCTCTGTTGGAAGAATAAGAGAAACTACGAAGGCCAAACATCCATTACAACCAGCACAATTAGTAGTCTTCAATTTCTTCCTCCAAACCAAGCCATTCATTGAAAGAACTCGTTCAGCTTCTTACAAAATATCAAATCCGTCTCCAATCAAGAACTATTTATGTGTCTAGGTCGATTAGAGGTCTTACTTCCTTCCCTTAACCTTTTATCCTTAACTAATTTTACCCACAAGACTAAGCTCACTTCCAAAGTCAAAACTTAAGTAAAAGAAAAAACTGTATCTATGACCAAAACTTTAAATGAATTACCAATGTTGATTAATTGAAAGCTGCTTTAAGGATTAAAGTCATATACACTGTGTAAAAAATCTTTACACTATAAGTAAGTGTAATATAACATATTATAGCAAGTTCTTTATCAGATTTTATTACTGCTAATCACAGAATGTTACATGTAATTAACTAATAATGACCTGATATTGCAAAATATTTCTTGATTTAATTATCTATCCAATAAAAGGACTAAAATTTGGGACAGAAAATATAACCTGTTGGAAACTCTTGACAGTCTTGCCAATAGTGCGGCCAACTTCAGGCAACTGTTTGGGCCCAAAAACAAGGGCAGCAACACCAGCAATCACCACCAGCTCAGGCACTCCGAGCCCAAATAAGCAATTGCAAGAAAAACCCTTTTTACCACTGCTCCTTACGTTTCTAGCTGGACCCACAAACAGTGACCTGTTGCTGTTGAAGAAGAGTGAGCTAGAGGAACATAAAGTTGGAATCTTGGCTGTTGAAACACACACAGAAGAAGATGATGAAATGGGTTTTGCTGTAAGAGATAGAGAAAGAGTTGTAGCAGCAGCAGAAGCTGAAATGATTGCCATTTTCTGAATCTTGAGATGTGATTTTTCTTTTTTCTTTTTTTTTTTTGGATTTTCTTGATGCTAAAACTGCAGGTTTTGTTCAAGAAATGTGATGGAGTATTGCAGCTAGCTGGGGAGATAATTTTGGGAATTTTGTACGTGGGGTATGGCTTCTGCTGACCTTGTGGGTGTTATTATTATTGAGTTTCTTTAATATCTCCAGTAAAGGAAAACGTGGTATTGGTAGGTGGGGTTTAGAAATTCTTGATTTTCTAGTTTGAATACACTGATGTATAGTCTAGGTTGGAAAAAATAACGTATATTTAATCTAGTCGATTTAGATTAAAAATTAACGTACATTTAATATAGCCTATATTACTTGGACTCTTTTATATGGCTCTCTTATCCCAAATATTACTCTTTGTTCCTGTATATTTATCCTCATGTTTCTATCATACTGGAAGTTGCTTTGCAGAGATCCATCTACTAATAAAAATAATATTTTTATATTTCTTAATAGTATTAATAGGAGAAAGGAATGAAAAATAAAGAAGAAATTATATTTTTATGGAGTGAGATGATTACTAATCTTCTCCTTTTCCCCATCTTCCCATTTTTGTCTTCGGCAATAACTCACTAAATTATAACTTATCTTTATAACTTGACGGGGATGGGTTGCCTGTAAATTAAATAAATAGAAAAAAAAAATTGCTAAATATATAAAGCGCAAGAGAGCGCATATTTGTCTATTCAAATTTCTTAAATTATTAAAAATATTATAAAATTACGACTGTAAATTAAATAAACTAAAGACAAGTGTAGAGAGAAACTGATATATTATTGAACTTTCAAACTGATGTATATAATGAACTAAAATCTCCTCTATTTATAGAAGAAGGAAGTTGTTGTGTAAGCTGCTACTCCAAGCTGTTGTGTAAGCTGCTACTATAAGCTGTTGTGTAAGCTGCTACTGCAAGCTGCTTGTAAGTTGCTACTGTACCAGATGTAGATAATCTTCTTCCGGGGGTAATGTTTATCCATAACGGTGTACCAAAATGATAAGCTTCTTCAGGAGGCTTATTTTCAATAGAGTACTAAATAGATAGACATATTTACGGCAGTGTCCCATATGGATAAGCTTCTTCAGGAAGCTTATTTACAACGGAGTACTAAATGAACATCCATTATATAATATATATTTATAACACTCCCCCTTGGATGTTCATTAAAAGATAATGTGCCTCATTAAAACCTTACTAGGAAAAACCCCGTGGGAAAAAAGTTCTAATGAAGGAAAAAGAGTACACATATTTAGTAATACGCATTGCTAGATGCCTCATTAAAAACCTTATAAGGAAAATCCTGTGGAAAAAAACCTTAGTAAGGAAAAAAGAGTGCATCGCGTATTTTACTCCCCCTGATGAAAACCTTGTTTCAAATATTTGAGTCTCCGCATTCCAATCTTGTATACCATCTTCTCAAAAGTTGAAGTTGGCAAAGATTTAGTGAATAAATCTGCCGGATTGTCACTTGAACGGATTTGTTGCACATCAATGTCACCATTTTTCTGAAGATCGTGTGTGTAGAATAATTTTGGTGAAATGTACTTTGTTCTATCACCTTTTATAAATCCTCCTTTCAATTGGCTATGCATGCAGCATTGTCTTCGTATAAAATTGTGGGTCTTTTCTCACATTCCAAACCACATTTTTCTCGAATAAAATAAATTATTGATCTCAACCATACGCATTCCCTACTTGCTTCATGAATAACTATTATCTCATCATGATTTGAAGAAATAGCAATAATAGATTGCTTTGTGGAGCGCCGTGATATGAAAGTACCTCCATAAGTAAATACGTACCCGGTTTGAGATCGAGCTTTATGGGGATCAGATAAATAACATGCATCTGCATAACCAACAAGATCTGCACTATCTTTGTTAGCATAAAACAAACCCATATCAAGAGTTCCCTTTAAATATCGCCAATATATGCTTAATCCCGTTCCAATGTCTCCGTGTAGGAGAATAACTATCTCTTGCTAGTAAATTAACAGAAAATGATATGCCAGGCCTTGTAGCATTAGCAAGATACATAAGTGCACCAGTTGCACTAAGATAAGATATTTCGTGACCAAGGGGTCCCTCATCCTCTTCTGGAGGTCGGAACAAATCCTTATTTACTTCAAGTGATCGAACAATCATTGGTGTACTCAATGGGTGCGCTTTGTCCATGTAAAAGCATCTTAAGGCCCTTTCTATATAGGCAGATTGATGGATAAAGATTATGTATGCTAAATATTCAATTTGCAGATCAAGACAATGTATTGTCTTTTCAAGATCTTTCATCCCAAATTCTTTCTTAAGATATTCAGTTTTCTTTTGGAGCTCTTCTAGAGTTCTAACAAGATTTATATTAACAACACAAAAAAACAGCAAGGATAACCTTTTTTCAGCAAATATCCATTGAGACGATTATACCACACATATCCCAGATTGCTTTAAACCATATAAAGATCTTTGTAATCTGATCGAGTACATTCCTCGAGACATTAAACTATATGCTTCATGCATTTTAAATCCGTCAGGGATATTCATATAGATTTAATCAAATGAGCCATATATGTTATGACTTGCATTTAAATGCCATGACATCTTCATGTGTCTGGACTGTAGGTCCGATCCTCACAATCTTTTACAATATTGTGCACTATATTGTATCAAATATATTGTCGACGATCATTTTGTATCGGTTCACAAGCGACATAACTTGTGAGATCTCATCACTTTCTTTATTTTCAGGTACCTGAACTTCTTCTGGAGTTTCATGAAATGTTATGTTGTGGGCTCTTCCAGAGCTCATTTCCTTTTTATTATGATCATTTGCTCCTATCCTTTTCAAGGATTCTTACCTTTGGAACCGATTGGTCTACCACGCTTCATGCGTACAGTAAACTCTATCCTTCAGGGACTTTAATTTTAATAGGAGCATTTGCAGCTGAAATATGATATTTAATTATGGATCAACAAATGCTCCTGGCATTTGACTTGAATTATCTTCTGAGTGAGGATCATACTAATGATAATTCGATTCATAGAGCATCTTTTTCAGCTGTTTATTCCATCAAATGTTAGAAAATGTCCCCAATATTCTTTGGGAAACCTATCTTTGTGCATTGTAGTAGAGAAATTAATCATATACCACACATCAAAAGATAGTAGTAAAAATATTTGGTTTCTGATCCTAAACCAATTGTGAGGGGAGGACTTATAATATATTATTGGCATGATGTATAAAAGTGCTGCTATATGCAATTTAGAAAATCTTAGACCAACACATGAGGCTTTGTTCTCATAAGCGATAGTTTAGCCTTTCATATGAGGTATTCAATGCTAAACTAGCTTGGATATAAACCAGCATCATCAAGATCAATTATCTTGATTTCATAATCTGAAATTTATGCTCTTAATTGATAAAAGCAATTTCAAATGTCAAACTGCAGGTTGACAATAATCGTACATGTAACCATCTCATATATGCATCTATAAGTGGTTCATACGATAGGTGAATGAGCCCATATTCACCTTTTATATATTTCAGATTAGGGTCTTAGTCCCAACTTTAGCTGATATAATCAATTTATTATGAGAACAAGCAACACAAGAGAATTCTTGAAGAATCTTCTAGTTCTTCAGTATATGCTTATCTGAATTCTCAAATAGCTCATCTAAAAATGGCAAATGAAAACTTCAGGTTTATCATGGCATGTGTTATCTTTTAGTAAACTTCTAGTTCTATAGCATAAACTTTTGCATTAGTAAACTTCTGATTTACTGTAGCTACTTTTGTATTAGCAAATTTCTGATTTACTGTAACTACTTTTGCCTCAATAAAACTTTTGGTTTACTGTGACTGCTTTTGCATTAGTAAACTTCTGGTTTACTGTGATACATGATGTAGTACAAATTAAAGAATAAGGCGGGTAACTTCGCACATACATATTATTTTACCCCCTATGATTGTGGAAACATGAAGATTTTCAATCTTCCAATCATTTGTAGTCTCAATATGATAGACATTTGTATTAGTAAACTTCAGGTTTACTACAACATAGGTTTGACCATAATCATATAATATGAATGGCATATTTGTATATAAGCTCTTCGAGAGCCTTCATTTATTATCCACAATCTAATATTTATCAGACACTACTGGTGTCATGTGTCTTCTAGACAAGCAGTTAGCTCTTCAAGAGTTATTGATACATTTTGTACTATCAAATATTGCTCAGACACTTCTGGTATCATGAGAGAAAATCGTAATCCAATAAATAATATGAAGAAAATTCTAAATTATAAATGTAAGAAATTAAGAATTTCAGTAATTTTACCATCAACTTTGTGACGAATGTCTCCTTCAAGGAGAAATGCCATTAACATCTGAATATTTTATATCTAAGCGGCAACCACATAGTCAATACATCCTCCAGGGAAAAATATATGAGTTGTTATTTCCTTCGGGGAACTTAATAACTAACCATAATATCTTGATGTGGTTGCAGTAGAAAACATTATACAAGAATGCTTTTGACTTAGAATGATATTTAATAAAATTATCCAAGATGTTGTGCGGTAATGATCTTTATGCCACAAAAATAATATTTATATCCTCCGTTATTCTAGCTCTATAGGAGGTGAGTTGTGGTATTTCTTCATTCACTCCAGGGAATGAAAATGTGCTTTAAAAATAACTTTGAATATCATATTATTTTGTTTAAGCACAGAAAGACACAGTTTCATAATATTTTCCTATTTCATGAGAAAAATTCAATTGTTTTACTACTCCAGGAGCAAATTTAAAATACGAAATATTGAGTATATATTCTCTCAATCATACTACCTCTTCTGGAGGTGAATTGTAATATATATACATCAAGAGCGCCTTTATATTTACGAGCTTTATTAATATTATCACATTCACTTCAGGGAATGGATTAATATTTATCAAAATTCCTCATCCTTCAGGGAATAGAACATAATTATCTGAAGGTGCACTAATCACACCAAATTGTGTGTTGGATTAGAAATGCTACTTCAGGAGCAAATAGAGGCATGCAAGTAATATAGAGAAAATTTTCTCTAACTTATCTTCAATTGTAACCATAGAAAGCCTAAATTATCACTTCTGGTGGTCATAGGCATATACCACTTCTAGTGGTTGACAAAACTTAGTTACAATGAGATATACGAAACACAACCACTTGCGGTGGTTGTATATTTCTTGCAAACTCTGCTGGAATTTAAGTGAATTTAATTATATTACCCATTTTGTAATCGTTTATTAAGATAATCAAAGGAAAAATAAGTACCAAAATAGCAACTGTATAAGTATACATATCCCCCAATTGTTTTCCACATAAACTAGTGGGGTAGTCTCGCCATCATATAATAGATTAAGTAAAATCATTTTTTTTTCAATTTCACGAGATCTCATCCAAGTAAAATGGCATCTACATTATTAGTTGGCTAGAAAGACGTGATTACCATAAATCATAAATATATATTTAGAACAAGAAAGTTCATACCTTGGATACTTTTAAATATTTGCTCGAGATGGCAGAGTCTCGTGCTGATAACGTGTTATAAAATAACGACTGTAAAGTAAATAAACTAAAGACAAGTGTAGAGAGAAACTGATATATTATTGAACTTTCAAACTGATGTACATAGCTGCTACTGCAAGCTGCTGTGTAAGCTGCTACTGTACCAGATGTAGATAATCTTCTTCCGGGGTAATGTTTATCCATAACGATGTACCAAAATGATAAGCTTCTTCAGGAGGCTTATTTCCAATAGAGTACTAAATAGATAAACATATTGACGGCAGTGTCCCATATGGATAAGCTTCTTCAGGAAGCTTATTTATAACGGAGTACTAAATGAACATCCATTATATAATATATATTTATAACAAAAAAGAAATTTTCTCTCATAATCTTACCAAATTTGAATAAAAAGCAGAAAATATATTCGGACATCCAATGTCAACTCTGCTTGGCGATCATTTTTCGCTTTGTTCTTCAATAGCTAAGTCGCACTAATCCAGAAAGAAGTGCTTAATCGCAATGCAATTCTTTGAATTGGTGCATTAGGCATCTTTTGTTTTGTTTCTACTTTTACTTTGGTTTCGGGATTCAAAGTAGTTTTCTGGTCCAACAGTACCAATTGACAAGGCTTGCTTTTGTTAACAAATAAGCAAAACTTGAAATAAAAGTAGAGCTGATACAATCCCTTCCAAGAAAGGGGGAAAAGAAAAGGAGCAGAAAACATAGACCAGCATGTTTAAAATGTTGTTGAGGAATTAAAAAACTCAACTGTTTAAGACACAAGACATGGAAAAATCAAATCAAGAGGAACACCCGTCAACAAACAGCAAATCCAACGAAGTTACACACTTGAGCAGTAAGCAAAACTTATGAAATTTTACTAGTCCTCCTCAAGATTGATTGAATCCTTGAATTTACCATATAATATCTTCTTCAGTTCAGCCATCTGAGAAACTGCTGCTTCCTTCTCTTCCTCTAGTTTCTCCAAGTTCTTGGCAGTGACCTCTTGCATATTCTCTATCCTGCTCTCCACTTCTTCCTTTGGTACGTGAGCAAAAACTTCCCCTATCTGAAAGCGCACTATCTCTTCATCGGTCAGAATTAGCTCGTTGCTCGCATCCTCAAGGTTTTCGCATGTTTCCTGACAAAGATTAAATTGGAGTCAGTAGAGATGCAACGAAAGGTACGTTAGGAAAGATTTAGCCATACAAGTAAATCTGTAAAACACCTTCTTTTGAAGTGTCAAGGTAAACGTAAAGTAGTGAGCAAATAAATATAATGCAAACGCAAGCAAATGGATATATCTAAAAAATCTATGCGAATAAATTCAAAAAATAAAAAAACGAATCCATGAGAATATAATTGACCAGAAAATTTTAGAACTATAATATATAAGTGATAATGTGGACACGGAGTCTTAAAACACAGTGTTCTATAGCTAGTATACAGATACACACTGTATATCACAAAGAATTTCAGTCTTTTCTAAATCATACTAAGCTCAAAAAAAAATGCTGTTAATTTGTCAAGTAACGCAACACATAGCATTTAGCAGCTAGTATGCAGATACACACTGTTTATCAGAAAGAATCCCAATCTTTTCAAAATCAAACTAATTTTTAAATACTCCTGTTAATTTGTCAAGTAAATACGATGCATTTTTTTAGTGAGAAGGTAACATATGTAAATACAATGCATATAATTCTAGCAAACACTATACTACATCCAGTATTTTTTCCCTGATAAGTATATTACATCAAGAATATTATCAGCTGATTTTTTTCTATCAAAGCAATAAAATCTGTATTCTGCAAAAGTAAATAATGATTGACCTTCGGAAATACAAAATGTGTGTAAGTTCATTTACACAGGTAATCAGTCCTGGCCAAATATAAACCTGGAAGGGACTGGACCACTGGGGTTTTCTGATACCATTCAGTTTCATGGCCAAAACACAGGTTTAAGTAGTTAATATGCAAGCTAAACAGAGGTAGATACATATTTATTTCAATATGAGTCTAACAAAGATATGCTCATATGCTTGCTTTTTTTAAACATTCAGTTTCAGGGCCAAAATACATGTTGAAATAGTCAACATGCAGGCTAAATAGAGGTAGATACATATATTTATTGCATTATGAGTCCAATATAGGTATACTCATATGCTTGGGGACTAAGTTGCGCGGACTCTTCGATTTTGGTTCCGTCTCTGTCCGGATACGGGACGGATACGGGGACAATATACCGTCAACTGACTTCGGACACTTTTACCGGAGTCCATCGACAAATTTGAGAGAAAAGTTGAGATTTTGATTTCTCAAAATAAGGAATAAACAGATTTAGAACAATGAAAGAATAATGTCCATCTTGGAGAATGAAAGATTGAATTGTACAATATTCATGTAAGTTTTTCACAGAATATCTCTCAAAATTTACAATTTTTTTTATAGCTCTACTTTTTATTAGCCGAATCCCCGCGCACCCGTATCCATATCTGGATCCGCACCCCCGAATCTTAAAATTCAGATTTTGCCGAATCCGATACTCGGATCCGTCCCCGTATCGGATACCCGCACCCGAGTCCGAGCAACTTAGCTTGGGGACATCCATAGCATAATAATATACAATATCTCCATATCAAGCAATCAGTTGTAAATATTCAAATCATTGCTATTTCAATTCTTAGGCTTATTTTCCTTGATTCAACACATGTGGTTATTTATATTAAGAAATGTACTGGAACCTGTAGATCTAATGCAATATATACACACACACACTTATATATATAAATAAATAAATAGGTCATAAGGTTATACAACAGCAACAACAATAAACCCAGTGTACTCCAATTTGGTCTATGGAAGGTAGTGTGTACACAGACATTACCCCTACCTTATAAAGGTAGAGAGGTTGAAAATAAAGCTACAAAGCAACAAACAACTGTAACAACAATGTAATAGGTTAACGGAAGCGAATGGCACGACATGTAATAATAAAGAACCAGGAATAAGAAAATACAAGAATAGTACTACTGGCAAGCCTAGTAGAAACACATGACTACCTGTCAACCTTCAACCCTAATCCTCGACCTGCTGCACACCTTCCTATCATCGGTCATATCCTCGGTAAGTTGAAGCAATGACATGTCCTGCCTAATCACCGCTCCCCAATACTTCTTTGGCCTAACCCTACCCTTCCTCATCCCGTCATGGTCAACTTCTCACACCTCCTGACCGGAACATCTATGTCTCACCTCTTCACATGCCCGAACTATCTCAACCTCAATAAGGTTGTCATGATTGGCAATTTTCTTCACATAGCTTGCTGATGAAGTATGGCATTTACTTTTGACAAACAATGTAAAATTCTTGCTAGCCTAAAAGTCTTGTTTCCCTATAGCGCAGCAAGTCTACAACATTTACACCCAAAACTGTTTTCTCCACGTCATACATAAACCTGTATAACACTGGCTCATAGGTGCGACACTAAAATGATTGAAGGTGATAAAAATGGACAAAGTAGACCTAGACCATCTAGACAAGGTTATCTTAAAAGACCTACAATCTCTATGAAACGAATGTGCACTTAACTAAAGACATAACACAATGAAAGCAACAGATCAATATAGATTGATACCAACTAGCTGGGATTAAGGCTTACTCTTTTGTGGTTAATGCCCATATTAGTATGTCATAAGTGTGATATTAAAAGAAATTCTAGTTTAAAAGAACCCTTAAAAGATCTTAAAAGTAACAGTTTTTCTAATTTTATTATTGGAATGAATAGGTCTGACTGCAGCGGAATGGATGTGAATGATTCCTAGAGCTGAAACCCAACTAGTTTCGGATTAAGTATTCATCAAGTCCAAAACTAGATCGAATTTCCTTTTTCCCATAATCAAAGCACTTAAATTTCCCCTTTCTTTCGGTGTTTAAACCTATTCAACCCCAAATATATACATAAACCTACTGAAAGTGGAATTACCTATGAATGGAGTGTTAAAAAAGGAAAGAAAAAAAGGAGAGGGATTACCTTAGCGATCTTGATTTCATCGTGGAGTTCATGAAGACGATTATTCAATCTGCCAAATTTGTTAATATTCTGCTGATCCTCCCACGTTACCTCCACTTCGGAGCCCGAGGTTCCAGCCTTTTTCCACAAAATCAGTAATATTTCTTTAAATTTAGAGAAACCCCGAATGCTAAAATCGTGAAAGACTAGGGTTTAGTTCACTCACCTGCTGCATTTTCGATGCCACGGGAAGAAGATGGTTTGGCCAAAATGTTCAGACTTCACTCCTGTGTGTCAATCCAAACTTTAACCCCAACACTCCAATTGTTATTTTTATTTAGGCGAAATGGTGTCCGGCCGCTTAAACTTTTAATAGATTTTAAAGTTGATATATAAATTTTTGATTTTCTTATATTAGCACCTGAACCAACTAATTGAGTATAAATAAATTTTTTTGTCAGAGGTATAGTTCAATTGTTTGACAAGAAGAACACGTCAAATGGTAAGATCATTTATTATTTTATATATGTCATTTGATAGGTCCCTTTTTTACGATTAATTTATCCAAATTTCTTCCTTATTTACTTCTTTCCCTATCCTTTTAGTGCTATCGTCGGGAAGAAATCCCAGCCATCACCCGACCAAATGACTCAATCAGCCATGAACTTCCATAAAATCCATTTCATCTTCCACTGCTATTAAAATTCATAAAATTCATACCCAAGTCAAAGACGGGTACTTGCTAAAATTTCGTCAAGGCAACAAGAGAGGTGGCGAGACTATGTCAAAGAAGGACATTAACGGTTAAATCAGAAAGAGAGAAGAAGTCAGACCCCGTAAGTGAAATTTTTCACCCAAAACTCAACAATTTTCTGATGGTCTTTCTTTTTTCTCTATTTGTTTTCCGGTCTAAGATGGATACAAAAAGGAGAGATGGAGTTAATGTTAGAGAAAGAATTGACAAAATCCATTTTTGTTCTTTATTTTCCACCAGTGTTGCTCGGGATTTGGAACAAAAAGAAGAGGAAGCGGGGAAAGATTGGAGTGGGAGAGAAAGAAAAAAAGGGGGAGGTAAGGGCGGACAACAATGGGGAAAGGGAAGAAGAAATATAAAGGGGTGAAGGGAATAAGTTATTTCTTTTGATTTAGATTTTTTTAAATCAAAATTATTGTAGTCACGCGCATAATTTATGTGTTGCATACACATTGTCCCCATCAGCTCTACCACTACCATATGTGTATGGTCAACAGTCAAATATGTTTATTAGTTATCAAATACGTAAGTTTGAGTGTTCAAATGGGAAGGATGTAAGTTCGTGTATCGACTTACAAATGAGAGTAAGTTTAAGTGGTCACGAGGCCATTTCGCCTTTTATTTATCTAGTAAAACTTTAATCTGTCCATTATTTGAGCATTTTTACCATAATTTTAATATAATCTCAAGTTCAAATCATCTTTTCCTTTTTTTTTCTAATATTAAATGTTTTTGAAATTTTAATTATATTGCTATTACGTTACCTAATATAGTATTTCATGTTTTGATGTAGCCTTCATTAACTTTCCTCTTTATTTAATATCATTATCCATTTTGTATCCTTTAATATAATATATATCAATGTATGATTTTTAATGCTGATATAAATATTTATATTATTTTAAATTCATAATCAAAATTATTAAATTGTTAAATTTATTAAGAATAATTTTTAGTGTTACATGGTAAATTATTTAATATTATGATTTAGTTATTTATTATTAATTAATTAAGAAATGAGTTATATGTGACCTTTTCCGGTTATGCCATATGACTGAATTAATTATTATTTAATAGTTAATTAGTTAATATATTACATGTGGCTAATTTTGAAGCTACCATTTGGCTTAATGAGAGACTTTTCCTCTCCTTTTAATAGTAGAATATATATGCCATATGGCTGAATTAATTATTATTTAATAGCTAATTAGTTAATATATTACATATGACTAATTTTGAGGCTGCCACTTGACTTAAGAAATGTCTTTTTCCTTTCTTTTTTCTCTCTTTTTAATAATAGAATATAGATTATAGATGTTTAGCTTTTGAATATATAGTTTCTATTTTGTTCATTTTATAGTTGTGTTAGGGTGTAAATTGCAAAATTGCAAAATAAAGAGAATGTGGGCAAATAAAAAGAAGTTGCGTACATGAAGGGTGCAAAATGCAAATTATATATGAAATGATTCATCATGTATTAGTAATTATATACCATGCAAAAAGCCGACCAAAAACCTACACATATTTTTGAAACCTCCCGATTGCTCCACAAATCTCTCCAAATTCGAAGCAATTGCATTATGCCGCGGCGACGGGACTACAAAGACGACGCCGTATATGAAGAAGAGGAGGAGGAGGAGGAGGCGGGAGAAGAAGACGAGAGCTATAGACGACGCAAACGGCGCAGATCCGATTTTATTGATGATTTGGCGGAGGAAGATGATAATGGCGGCACCGGTGGTAGTGGTAGACGACGCCCTAGAAGGAGGACTGCTTTGGAATTCTTTGACCTCGAAGCTGTAGATAGCGATGATGATGAGGAGGAGGAAGAAGATGGCGAAGACGGTTAGATTTCCTGCTATTCAGTTTTATTTTGTTTGTTAATTTTCTTTATCAATTCATTTTGTAATGAAGAATTCGTCAGGAAAATGTATTGAAAACACTATTTGTTTAATCGGAGCCTTGTGGATGAGTAGGATAAGGAGAATAGGTGGGGAGGTCATTATCATTTATCAATGACATGAGCCAGGATGATCAGTGAGTATTTAGGTTAATTGGACATATATTTGAAGTTGAAGTTGGAAAAGTTATTTGAGGTTGGAAAACAGAATTCGTAAGTTCAAAGTACAAATTTTGCTCTCAAGTTCATGAAGCATGTACCCTTTTAACGAGGATGCGAACAAACACCACCTTAATAGAGTACATCTTTATTTGGTGATACGAAAGCATGTGAGCACATCAATATACCGTAGGCTGAGTGCATGGGATGAATTATGATAGATGTGAGGAAAATTTGTCTAGTATAACCTAGAAAGATGCCGATTAGAGAAGAGTCGATGATTTTTTTCTCATAAAGTTAAGAGCTGATGTGGGCAAGTGAATAGGTTTCACTTGCCTGGGATTGGAAAGCTAATAGAAAACTTTGAGCTTTTAGTTCCATCGTAACGATGAGTAACAGGTCAACGAGGAAATTGGGACGAGTGGAATATTTGTTGGAGGGGGGGGTGTGGAAAGGAAAAATCAAGAGAAGGCTGTAATCTAAAATTGTTCTGTGATTGAAACAGTAAGCCGGGAAAGAATATTCAGCATTTCTGAAGTTGGTACAAGGATTTTGTAGGCACTTCTTGTCTACTGACAGCAGAGTAAAGATGGTTGCTGAAGGAACTGGATATGTTTAAGACTATAAAATCTTTATTAAAATATTTTTAAGACTAGAAAGCAGGAGAAGGAGAGAGGGTGCAATAGATTTATCTTTGAGGTTTTCTACCTATAGTTGGTAGCAAAAATAAATTATTGCTCAAGACACGGGATTGAAAAACAATACCCAAGAAGTGCACACACAAGGGTGTGGCCTAAAGTGTCTGAGGTAGTAGGTACGTGGTGAAATAGTCGAGGTGCCCGCAAGGCAGGGTTGTCAAAGGCGAAAAGCTCTAAAAAGCGTTCTAGGTCAATTGGGGCTTTAAGCGCACGGCGCAATTAGGCTTTAGTTAAAAAATGCAATGCCAGAAAAAATTAAAATATATATGTCATTCAATAGAACAGAAATAGCATATTCTTGAAATAAACAACTCACAATCATTCATATTGTTTCCTTAACTACTAATACACTAATTTGCCGATTATATTTGTAGTCTAGCATGGCTCCATTCAAGATAGAATTCATGGGCATTAAGGGGCACGTCTTGGTGGCTTGCCTACATTGAAGCGCAGCTTAAGGGAGGGCGCTTCGCCTCCCTGAGCTTTTCTGAGCTTCAGTGCTTAACCGTGCCTTAATTAAGCCTCTGACAACACTGGCGCAAGGAGGCTTGGATACCACTATTATTAAAGAAAAGAACAACCAAGAAGCAACACGTGTCTCACAAAGAGAAAAAGCTACATAAATAAGGTCTCAATTTGAGCAGAGTAAACTAGTCCGAAGGTCGAGAATTAGGTTGAAGGTTGTAGTCGAGAGTTTCTCCTAGTCTTACCAGTAGTATTAGTACAATTATTGTATTTTCTTATTCTTAGATCTTTATTTCTACCAGCTGTGTCATTGCTTTTGTTATCTTATTGCTTTGTTTTTATTATTGTTTAATGCTTCCTTTTCACTGTCCCTTGAGCCGAGGGTCTCAGAAACAGCCTCCCCAGACCCATTTGTGGGATTACACTGGATTTTGTTATTGTTGTTGAGTAGAATAAACTGAAAGAAGAAGAAACAGTAAGAAAAAAGCAGTCTTGGAGTCCAAATTTGGGTTTTCTAAGACTGACTGCAAGCTAAAGCTGTATAATGCACCTAAGAAGTTGCACAAAGTTCAGAGGAAAATATTGGAGATCAAAGAAGAAGTTTTCACCTTTTATTAACAGTAGATGCATCTGTATAATTTGAAGGGCTGTATTTTTTGGTTTTGTTTGGTCTTGACTCTTGTGGTGTCTGTTCAAACACCACTAATGTGTTTGTGTACAGGTTTGGGTTTATCTGGGTTTTACTTGAACACTATTTTTGGGTGTCCATGCATTGGTATAGATATTATCCTCATGTACAGGTTTTATCTGGGTTTTACTTGAACATTATTTTTGGGTGTTCTATATATACATATACATGTATATGTATAGATATTATCCCTCTGATCAGTCTTATAATAACTTATCTATCAAGAAAGTGTCTGTAGCTAATTTTTCAATTGGCAAAGCAAATTAGCTGAAATTGGATTAATGTCTTTCTTTTGATCCATGTAATTGCCCTAGATCAATCATCATGTTCTAATTTTCCTGGGGAATTCATTGGATCGTCAAGTTGCTTCACACCTGGTCTGCTGGCCATATCGACAGAATGGAAATGAACTTGTCGCTAAAAAAGGAGTTCAGTGTTTGAAGACAAAATACTTGATACCATCCCCTCTCTAGTCACAGAGGAAGATAATAAGACACATTTTTTAGTTTTCTTTTTAGAGACAAAATACCACTAAATCAGGAACTTGGAGCATTCATATGAACTGACTGAATGGGCAAAAATTAGCACTTCAAAGGTGATACGAAATAACATATCCTGGCAATAGATTTGGTCGTGGGAAATTGTGGACAATTATAGAAGCTGTAGTTTTGGTGAATTAGTTAAAAATAATTCTAATTTATAAGGCTGACTAAATGGCTAAACATACTCTCACAAAGAGGACAGTGGGTTCAATAAATCATCATCTAATTGTTTGACATGTTATGTAGAAGCTAGTAAGAGGAGAAAGAATGTCTAGTTTGCTTACATGCCATATTGTTGTAGCTTATAAGCTTCGTCTATCTGCAGTTGAAAGCTAACCATAACCACCATCACATGGTTAAAAGCTAGAGAACACATTTCCATACTGTTCCAGTGGAAGGGCGAGATATAAAAGACCAATGAGTTCGAGCATTTGAATGCGTAAAGACATAAACAGATAAATTTGCAGAGGGAGACAGACAGATAAAAAGTCTACCAACTTGTATAAAAAAAAGAAGTGCCTACCATTTTGTTTAAACCAACTAAAAAGAAGAAAAAAGAAGAAAAAAAATTATATATATATATATATATATATATATATATA
>ML333061.1:2500-18867 GCA_005239505.1 Nicotiana paniculata | reverse complement strand
TCTCTCTCTCTCTCTCTCTCTCTCTCTCTCTCTCTCTCTCTCTATATATATATATATATATATATATATATATATATAGAGAGAGAGAGAGAGAGAGAGAGAGAGAGAGAGAGAGAGAGAAAGAATTGAAAGAGAGAAATCGACCTTGGCTTGAATCTGTCAGATATGGATACTAACCATGAATGTGTATGTATGCTTCGAGAAATATAATCAACTCACAAGACAAGCCATATTGTTTTCTTTCCCGACTCGCTGGTTCGTGTGCATAAAAATGTAGCAAGTTTAATATGCGAAATATCATTCTAATGAAGATTAGCTTGTCACTCTATCAATATGAAGGTTTCAAACAGATCATGCGCTCCGACAATACAATCAGCTGTTCATGCAAGGCTCTCTTTCCGGTGAATTCATGCACAATTGTCAAATTAATATCTTCAGGAACCTATTGACTGGTAGTGCGATAGTTCTAGCCATTTTTAAAAATATTATTTCTGGCATAAGCTAGATATTGTCATACCTTTGGAAAAGAAAGGGGAATGGGATGTCAGGAATGGCCTTACAAAAAGAAAAGAAGGGAAAGTTGGGAAGGTTAAACACTAAAAAATTGCTTTTTATATAATATCTGCATTGTACTGAGTCAAGGTGATTCATGTAGAGGTTGGATGGTTGCTTTTCCTGAGGCAAACACATGAAACTCTGGGTACCTCAGCCTTCGATTTAGAAGAACCTTGAAAAAGGGTTGGGCCATGGGCATGATGGATTGCTTTTGCTTAGAGCTTGAGACAGCCGTCCCAGATCGCTAGGCTTTCAAAACATGACCAGGTCATGGTTAAAAAGAAATTATTGCAGAAATGGTCCCTCACGAACCTTAATTTACTTGGGGAATAATTAAGTTTGGGGTCAAATAGTTTGGTTATATTTAACACCATCGGCTGAAAGGATTTGCTGTCTTATGAAAAAATACACCATTGGCTGAAAGGAATGACACAGATACCCTGGCGTAACTGTTGTAGGCAGTGACATCAGCTTCGGGGAAATTATTCCACAGAGTGGCATCAGCTAAATGGTTTTGGTTATATTTAACACCATTGGCTAAAAGGAAATCATTTGGCACAGATTCTCTCTGGCTTAGCTGTTGCAGCCTGTGGCATCAGCTTTGTGGAAATCTTTAGTTCGATATACTCCATATAGTTTGTACCTATCAAAAAAATATACTCTATGTTTACGGTCCACTTTGTGCTTGCTGAAATTTATTTTTCACTCTGTGAGCTTGAAGCTAGTTTGACCTGAATTTATATGTCTAGAATACAATTAACGGAAACTTAGTTTATAAATGTTAGTGGTAAGTTTGAACTTTTCTGTTCTTGTGTATCTCTCCCTGCATGGTCTTTATCTGTTGGTGTTGAATGTTAGATTTTTGTTTGCAGATTTCATAGTAGATGGTGGAGCAGAGATACATGATGAGGATGGTGGCAGACATGAATATCGTCACCGTCTGTTGCCACAAGAGGACCAAGAAGAAGACCTTGAGGAGCTTACGAGAAGCATTCAGCAAAGATATGCGAGGTCAGCTCATGTGGTGTATGATGAGGAAGCAACAGATCATGTTGAGCAGCAAGCTCTCTTACCATCTGTCAGGGATCCAAAGCTGTGGATGGTGAAATGTGAGGTATGGTGTTGGCACCCTGCCTTAAGGCTCAATATTTTATCTTGTAATATTTTTCTACATTGTGTTCTGTAGAGCGGTCATGAGAGGAACGTTGCAGGTCGCCTAATGCAAGAGGCAATTAATAGAGGATCAGAATTGCAAATTCGATCAGTTGTAGCCCTTGACCATCTTCAGAACTACATATACATAGAAGCAGACAAAGAAGCCCATGTGAGGGAGGTATATGATAGACTAAGTTGCTCGGACACGGGTGCGGGTCTAGAGGTCGGATCTTTCAAGATGTAAATTTTAAGATTCGGGGATACGGATCCTAGTATGAATACGGGTGCGGGGATCCGGCTAAAAATAATTAAAGAAAATAAATTTTGTGGAATACTTACGTATAGCTTGTAAAGTGTGGATTTCCTTTTTATTCTCAAGTTGTAGATAAGTAAAAGATTGATTTCCTAGATAAGATATGCTATTTTCTTCAAATTTACCCTAGTTTTAGTTCTGATTTCGGTAATCAAATTGTATTTCATCTCGAATTTTTCTGTCTGTCGTGGTCAAAGTACCCAAAATTGTTTGACCAAATCCGGTACGGATCCCATACCCACACCCATACTAGTGTCGTGTCGACACGGGTGCGGCACCTAAACTGCTATGTCGGAGCAACTTAGATGATAGATGATATATTTCTTTTTTGTTTTGATTCACATTACGCATTGACGCTGGCATATAAAATATTGCGTGTATTGAGTGCCCAATAACCCCATTATTTTTACGCCACCCATCTACTGTAGGCTTGCAAGGGTATACACAATATTTATGCCGCCAACAAAGCTAGTTCCCATCAAAGAGATGACTGATGTCCTTACGGTTGAATGCGAAGCAGTTGATATTGCCAGAGGTACTTGGGTCAGAATGAAGAGAGGAACTTACCAGGGAGACCTTGCAATGGTTGTCAAGTATTCTGCATCTTATGTTTTGCAATGAGTAAATTATTGATGCTTTCTTCTGACATTCAATGTCTCTGCTTTGTAGGTTGTGCATGCAAATGATATGGACCACAGAGTCATTGTAAAATTAATTCCATGGGTCGACTTACATGCTCTTGCAAACAAGGTTTTTATGTTTAATTGATGGATTCTTGTATTTTGAATCTTATTCGAGTCTTCATTTGCAGAGGAGACTGATAGGTTCCGCATTCTGGAAATGCAGAAGTGTAAATTGTTAACGTTGTTAGGACTTTTTGACTTCCTAATCTAGTTAACTTGCTGACTCATACACCTTTGTAAATTCCCAGCATTATCTAGTATTGGCTTTTGGAAATTACTAAAAATTTTCTTACCTATCCAAAAGAAAATGTTGATACCCTTCTCAAAAAAATGAAAATATTGATGTTTTAAGAAACAATTGACATTCCTTCTTGCATTGTTGATACTGCTATTGTAGGAAGGAAGGGAAGTTCCAAAGAAGAAGACAGTTATCCCTCCGCCACGCTTAATGTATATTGATGAAGCTAGGTAATTGTTCCTTGGTATCTCTAGTTTCAATAAGAGCATATATTGATGGTCTATATAGAATTGTTAAATCTGTTTCTCATGATTTGCAGAAAGATGAAAATACGTGTCGAGCGTAAGCAAGACAAGAGGACAGGTGACTATTTTGACAATTTGGAAGTATGTCGTTCAGAGAGGTTTCTTGTACAAGACAGTGGCAACGAAATCAATCAGAACTCAGAACATACGTCCAACTTTTGATGAAGTTGAGAAATTTCGCAAACTTGATGAGGGTGGGAATGGCGATATGGCTAGTCGATCCACTTTCTCTGCTAAAAAAGTTACTGTAGTAACTGAAAACAACAAAATTTCGACACTCCTCCTTTGCTTCAGTTGCTGCAATTTAAAAAGTTGCTCCTCCTCAATTCTTGCTTCTATTGTTTGTCCTTGAGGATTGTTTTGAGCATCGTTGAAATGCTCTTTCTTTTTCGTCTCTTATGGTTTTGTGCATAAAAAACATCCTTAATGACCTTGTCTTATCTGAAATCTCTTTTGAAAGTATTTGATTATGGACAATGATAGGATTTTCAGGGATTGCTCGTAAGGATTGTTCTTCCATTACGACATTCAATAAATCATAGGTTTTAAGATATGATTTTATTTTCACTGAGCAAATCCGATCGTTTTCGCCCGTGAAAGTTTGTGGGGCATTCAAAGAGAGGCTGCTGCTTGTCATGTTTGAAAATGGGTTTAAAATTGATATTGGTTAAAAATAATTTGCAAATGGTTCTTTGGAAGAACTCACATATCTCGTAAGATCAACAAAGCTCTTGATACCACTATTTGTTAAAAGATGGGACAGCAAAAAGATTAAAAGTATTCATTGGAAAAGTCTCTCAATAATTTTATTAAGTAAAACAAGGCTTTAAATAGCCAATTAGGAACAAAAAAATTCACATTACTTAAAATTCAAAAAACCTAAAATATCTCAACTAACTTAAACAATCTAATAGAAATTCATCCTAAAATTAAGCAACTTATTCTGCTAAAAAATTTACTGTAGTAACTGAAAGCAACAAAATTTCAACACTTTGCAAAGTGGAAACAAGCACTCATCTGACTTCCACTTTGCAAAGTGATGAACTAGAGGGCTTGTTCAAGTTCATGCATTCTGATTCTTGTTTTACGCTTTTCGCGTGTAATTAGCTCTTCCATGTTTTTGTTGGTATTTGTTGTGAGTTTCAGTAATAGATCATTGCAGATTAGATTGGAATTTGAGTTGTCTTTTAGCTTTTGCATGTTCTCAGTCGTTTTTGTTGATTATTAATGTCAAAATAACTCCTAATATTAATCAAAACAGTTGCTTCTTTATAGCTTGAAGCTTTAGACAGAGATGAGCCTGAGTGGAATGACCTTTAATGCTGTTCATTACTGCAAATGCATCTCTTGTTATTCAAGCTTTGAGTACATAGTTTGGTAATGCAATATATCTGGATTCTCTCAGGAAGTTCTATACAAATTTCTACTTTATTGACATGTGCTTTACCTGTCATGAGAACCATTTTTAAATCAATGTCCATCGTCTTTTTTTTTTCTTCCCCGCAAGTGGAAACTTCTTTTTTCAAAACTTTGGTTTTTCAAGAAACTAAGATCATGTCACAATAAAGTCTAAGTCGATCCTCTCCATACAAAGTTCTATACAAAGTTTTTCATCTCTGTAGTCAAATGTACACCACAAATATTAATCATGGTATCGTTGTAAGGCTATGCGGAGGTAATCCGTTGATTTTTGAGGTTGTTGGGACAGACATCTACCCTTGGTTACGTTCGCCTATAACAAGAGTTCTCACGCGAGTATAGGCATGCCACCTTTTTCTCTTTCAAACTAGGAGGATTGGCATTTGGCCAAGATGTGATTAGCTTGGTGGTGGTTTTTGTTGGCAAATAAGCCATATCCTTGATGGATATTCCATGCAGCTTCACACTTGGTAGTGATAATATCGAACTTATAAATTTATATTGCATTTGTTATCGTACTTTTGAATTATTATTTTATTGTTCATTTGATTTTTACTTTTAGAAGAATGAAATTTACTCTCTGGTTTTGCTGGATCAGATCTTGAACTTTGTAATTCTATTTTTACTTGATGAATATAAAATTGCATTCCTCATCGTGCCCTTTCCAGATTGGGCTGTTTCAAATTGTTTGACATCATTCTCTAATCCACCCGGCCCTTTCCCAACCTATACAAGGAGAGCGGAAGATAATTGACTCAAGGGGGCTATGATATTTTTCCTCAGCGCCTATACAATTTTCACATTTTTCAAGCGTTTAAAGTCATTAAACTGAATCATAATTTAACTTTGAGGTGATGTTCTCTTTTCAGTTACTACTATAACATTTTCTTAGAAGGTGATTGCTTGATCAAATATTTGTTGCTTTTCAACTGAGAACTGTAGTTAAAACCTCTTTTTCAAATAAGGATATTATCTGTTTCTTCGGAAAATAATCAAACGTCTTCTGGTGCAGTGGCAGTGATGAAACTATCATTACACGCCCAAGTGAATAGAGATAGCTGTACGAAAATAGTGGGATAAAATCAAGATCATGCTTGGGTGGTCCACAACGTGGTGCCAGCGGTCAGCTTATTGGTGCTGATGGCACTAATGGTATTGTAAAGGTTGATGATACTCTCGGGACCAAAATATTAGACACGGTAATTTTCACCAAATTAGCCTATGCACTAGTGACATTCAATTCTAGTTAGCGAGCACGATGTTGTCACTCACTGGTCAATAATAGTTTGCATTTGTATGATATTTCATGTTATGTTAATCAACAATTTGAGGCTTAACATTCTTTATGTGATCTTTCATTCGATATATCGTAGTTTAAGTGTTAAAGGCAGGAGTCCACCGTTAAGGTGAATAAGGGCGCATGTAAAGCTCGGATTAATTTTTTTCTTCTTTACTTTTACTAACTATTAACAAATTTAACCAATTAAAAATGCTATTTGTTAAACTAAACGTGTGTCCATCATTCCTTTACAACTTGTTTGGATGGTATTGTAATTTTAAATATAATATTTATTTTGATTATTACTTAAATTTTATTATATCGTATCGTTAAATCTATCGTTACGTAACGACGAGAAGTGTCACTTTATGTAACGACGGTTGATGTGGTAGCATCATTACCTTGTTTTTTTCTTTCATCTTCCCCTTCATTGTTATTAAATAATCATATGTTATCCTTTACCCTATTCTTTTATATAACAATTCTACTCCATATCTTATTTTTCTTAGTAATTGCGAGTTTATTCATCATATCATTGGTGCGTGACATCATGAAACGGTGGCAAACGATATAATCTATCAAAACGTTTGTATTCATGATCAAACAATACAATACGATACATTATGACATTAAACAATACAACATGATACATTATGAAACAGACATGTAACAACCATGCAAACAAGCTGTGCCGTATATATATCATTCCTTTTCTTCGTCTTCTCCATTACACCCCCCTTCGCTTCTTCAAACTACTAGACTGTGGATGTCCACTCATTTCAAGAGATCTCTTTAATATATTGAAATTGAACGTCCATCCAAAGGACAGCAAATGACATATAGGACCTCAAAATGGAGTCAATAATGGGGATGGCCACACACAAATAAATAATATAGTGCCCACAACACTATTGGATTGAAATAATTGCGATCCCCATAAGTTTGTCCCCATTAGCAAAGCACATGGCCTTGCCTCCCAATAACTTTAATGTGTCATGTTACTTGTCTTCAATTTATTAGTAAACTTCAAATCCCCACTTACACATATGGCCCAAATACAATATGCATATAATGCAAGATTCCCAAAAATAGGGCTCCAACCAATATGAGGCTGTCATATACTAGTTGACAACTATTCAAATCTTTTCATAATTTATATATATTTTATCAACCATCAAATTACAACAGATTTAAAAATTCCAAAGTCAATTATATAATTTGACCATGGAAACAAAAAAAAAAACAAAAATACAATGAACAATTAATTGGATCATCAATTTCAGCTTCTGTTCTTGCATTTCTCCACTGCTCTTGGTGCTGCATAAAGTAAAGCTATTCATCTTAGTGACAGAAATTGGATAAGAAAATAAGGAAAACAATAACTAAATACAATGAGTAATCTACAATTTAATTCCTTGTGTGAGTATGTACCTAGTCCAATTGCCTCTGATCCTTTCATTATCCTTAAGCGTTTGCATGAATCAACAAACATCCTAGAATAAAAGTAAATAATTAACATAATAAAAATAAAAGAGCATGACGAAAAATGAATAAATATTGAGATGCATGCAATTAGGTTACTTACTCCCAAGGTACATCTCCAACAAGCATCCAGTCTCCATCCTTGTCTTCGTAAGTAGGTACATAGTCTGAGCCATTTAAGAGGTCTATCAATTTGCTCTCATTCATGAAATCCTTAAATCCATGAGTCCCACAATTTCCTACACAAATTTCAAGAAAATAAATGTTATATAAAAATAATTTAGACACAAAAAAAAATAGCATATCTTACTCCATCCTCTTTTTTGGCAAGTAAAAAATGTATATTTTGTCTTCATTTCATTTTGGTAATTTTATTGGCAATATGCTTTGATATTTGTATATATTTTATTTTTTATTCTCAGGGCTCTAGCTGAACACTTTTGGAGTAATAGTAGGGAGCGATTTCCCTTAAAAAAGATCTTAAACGACGTGCAAGATGATTAAACCCAAAAAAAAAAAAAACAATGGAGTGGGTAAAGTATATTTAATTTAATTGCAAAATATGAAAAGGTAAAAGATTATATAGGTATATACCAATGGTGAAAGAGCTGAACATTTTGCCAAGGGCATCGGAGAGTTGTTGGTAGCTTTTGTACATCTTTAAGTCCACTTTACGTAAGTATGGAGCTCCGTCGACGCTAACTTTCACAAAGGCTGCGGCGCCGCCGGAGCTTTCGCCGTTGCCGGTGCTGTTCTTTTGGACGGTTAGTACATTCTTTCTGAATGATCTCACTGGTGGCCAACCCACAACTTGTGCCCTAGGATAAGGAAATAAAACAGTACCATTTTCCATTAGTTCCATGCACTCATAATTTTCCATTAATTATTCCCATAAATAAAAGATATTAATTCTCCTCTTTCTACATTAAAAAAAAAAAAAAAAAAAAACCTACTCCTGTTATTTAGTGCAAATTTATAAAGTGAAATTAGGTCCAAAGCTTCCCAAGACCTTAAACAAATATTATCAGAGATACACAGATTTAAATGTAGCAATATAATTGGGTATTATCACTTTTAGCCCACGCCAGAAAGTATTTATATCCGGTAGCCGAAAAAACATATAAAATTTGTATAATTTTTGCATATAACATACATAATGTATATATATACAAAAAAAAAAATGCAAATTTTATACATTTTTCGGATATTATTTTTACAGCAGTTATACAATGTTCATTTTTTCAATATAATTAGTAAAAATTCATATAGTCGATTTTAATTTATTTGTAATTGAGGCACAATAGTAGTTACTCCCTCTGTTCCCTTTTACTTGTCCATAATATATTATACATGGCATGCCCCTTAAGAATGATAAGTGAAGTATATATTTTACCATAACACCTATAACAATTAATAATGATAGCATTTTAAGAAGTCTTGGGAAATAATTTAAAAATGAATAGTAATTAATGATTAGGGTAAAATAAGAAGAAAGAAAAAAAAAATAGTTTTCTATTGATTTATTAAAATTAACAAGTAAAAGTAAAAAAAAAATATTTTTAGTAAAATGAACAAGTAAAATTGAGGAGAGAGAATACTTGTTTAGCTAATATAAATTATATAAGTATTGTGAATTGTTATCTTCCTAAGCACACACATGCCTTGTCTCAACAAGAGGTAACAAAGAAATACTCTGTAAAGTAGCTCTAGATTTGTTTTCTTCAAATAAATTGTTAGAAAGAGGGTGAAAAGATAATAAATTAAAGGTCCATGTGTTTTCCACTAAGATGTTGGGTCATGAAAGTAAAAGATTCCAAATGTTTTGTTCTTTTCTCCACCCTTCAGACAAAACAAGTACCAAACCACAGCCATACCCATATATTCTAGTAAACTCCAATTTCCTCAAAAATATAGGTTACAGTTCTGACACCTCACATTTACTTTTTTTTCCATTTTTTAATTCTACTCAAAAAATTCTCCAAATAATAAAAGCAGAAAAAAAAACTTTTTCTTGGTCGTCCCTTTAATATTGTACATTATTATTTTCTAAGAGTTAATACTGTAAACATAAAACTCAACAAAACCATACAACATGACTAAGAAATTTACGTAAGGAAAAACTTTATTACTACCTTCACGTAAAATGGGACGAACTGATAAAAATTTCATTGCCATTTTAACTACTGCTAGTAATATTATATGCATCAATAATTAAATTTTTAAAAAAAAAACTTACTTTGCTGGTGGCTTAGCAGGATCAGTGGGAGCAATATTCTTCTTCTCCTTCATGTTGTCAACTTGATTATCAACTGTGGAATCCTTTGAAGAAAGGTTTAGTTTCAAATCAACAGTTTCTGAAAAGACTCTCTTCCCGTTATTCTTTGACGTCATTTCACATTCATTTCCATTGATGGCTCCCGGCAACCCTAGCCTCAGCTCTGTTTCTGCTTCATAATCCAATCGAATTTTGTCACGTTCCGCTCCCATTACGCTCGTCATCTTACTTCTTTGCCAAGATTTTTACGTGAAGATATTCTTTTTCCTTTTTTTCTTCTCTTGATTGTTTCTTTGGTGCTTTTATTTTTAAAGTTGAGAATGAATGAGTAAGAAGGGTATAATGAGCATGAGCAAGCATGCTATATATGATATATGTAAAGAGTATGATATATTTTAGAGAGCAAGGATTTTGCCACGTGGAAGTGAATGATTAACCGGGTCGGTCTCGGGTTTTAGGATAGTATATGTCATCGGTGACGCCATTTATTTTTTATTGGAGTTTTAGTTTAATTTCTTCTTTTTCATTTTGTTTTCTTGTTTGGAATAATAATTGGACTAAGAAGTTGGCTACTGTTTTTGCGCTTACTTTTGTTGCTTAGGCTCCACTTATTGTCGTTCTTTTTTCTTTTTTTACAGTAATAATCAATAAAAAACCGTGAGCTAAAGCAGTATGATAAGACAATATAGAGGGGACAACAATGACAACTTTTTCTCAGCAAATAATCAATTAATCAAGTAATTAATTAAAGGGTAAAATTATTAAGACAAAAGGCAAAAAGAGAGGAAAGATACAAGGGGCTCTCGAGTCGAAGTACTCTCGAGTTGATAAGTCTAAGAACAATGGAAAAATAAAGTGAACTGATGACAATAATGTAAGCGAGAAAGAAAGAATTGTATTGCTTTTTTATGTGAATAATGATGCCTTATAAATGATTAGAACTCCCCTTTATATAGCAGATGAATTCTACCTATGGTATAATTCTAATTACAGAAGGACTTTTGAATCGCCTGAAGTTGAGGCTGCTTCTCATCTAACGGCGAACATGTACGAGGGGGTCGGTCCTGAATCCCCTTGAGTCGAAAAGAACGCCCTAAGTGACTCACTTGGGGCAGTGACAGTAGGTCGTTCGCCAACTCTCCCCGCCTTTTCTGAAGAGGCGATACGCGATGCTCATGCTTTGAGGACCCTCGAAGTAGGCGGAGTCCTCGGTGAGAAGGATCCCTTCCGATATTGCTTTGCCGGGGTCGAGGATGCTTCCGACCTGGATGACGCATCCAGCCTCTTCGAAGAGGCCCAACGACTTCTGAACCAGGTAACTCTTAATTCTTTTGTTGATGTTGTATTCTTCTGTTTTTTTGTCTAACTCCCTTCTTTTTCCATACAGGATTTTTCTAAGTCTCGGGCTGAACTGAGCCAGTATGAGGTCGATCTCCAAAGGATTTCGGAGGAGAGGAATGCCCTCAAACTCCACTGCGGGCAAAAGGATGAAGAGATTAAGGACCTCCAACCCGAACTGGCTAAGGCTCACAAGGAGCAGACCGACTTGATCGAGCAGGTAATAATACTCTTAAAAGCTCATGGCTTGATTCGGGAACAGAGACTAACGTTTCAATATCGCAGCTGCAGCAAAAGATCAAGAGGATCGAGCTGTTCCAAGAAGAGGTAAATCAGGTGAGGGAGGAGTCCTACGGGTGAAAAGAAGGCATGGAACTCCTTGCTGCAGAGAAAGAGACTGCTCTAGCCCGGTTGTCATCTGTCGAAGCCCAGCTTTGAGGTATGAAGGAAAAGAGCTCGGCTCAGGCGAAGAAGATAGAGGATCTTGAGACTCAGTTGGCTTCTGAACTTGCAAAGGCCTAAGCTGGGGCTGAAAAAGCAAAAGCCGAGGCTGATAAGATGGTGGCCATTTACCGGGCCGGCGCTGAGGCCACTCAAGTCCAAGTGAGAGAGGCTTTCTATACTGCTCAAACTCGAGCACAGTGGATCGCCGAACTTGCTAAATGCCAATTTCGGAGAGAGACCCTCGAGGAGATCCACGCTCGAGGTTTCGATCTTTCCGAGGAGATATCGAAGGCAAAAAAGCATGAAGCTGATGCTAGATTATTGGCCTCTTTTGATGACGACGATGATGGCGATGATGATGATAATGATGATGATGATGATGATGATGATGATGATGGCAGAAAAAGTGGGTCCGAGAACGATGAGGAGCCCGAGGAAAAAGCTACCTTCGAGGAAGGAACTGCCCCCTGGTTGGTCCTTTGTATATACCTTCGTATATATTAAAATATTTTCTTTTTGAACTTTGTCTCGATTTTTTGACTTGTGAAAATTCTGATTCATTTTATGCCTTGTGAAAATTTGTTTGTGAAACTTAGGCAACTTGGCCGAAGTCAGACTAATATAGTCTTTGTAGTCGAGTGAGCACTTGCTCGAACTCAAAGTAGTAAAACCCTTAGGTTTTAGTCGAGTGAGGATGAACTCTCGAACTCAAAAAAAAAACAATTGCCCTTAGGCTCTTGAATCGGGACGATATGGCCTCAAAAGAGTGACTTTTTCCCTTTTCGGCTTAAAAAGTTTAATCATATAAGAATTTCTTATGCCTTAGCACGAAGTAAGTCTTTACCCGTTGGGTTTTTTTGGGGTTTGATGTTATCGAAATCCTTTGCTTTTTTGTGACTTAGCACAAGTTTGTTCAGTACTAAATTGTTCGAAGGTTCGAACAGTTCGATACCCCTTAAGGTTTTTCGAGGGTTGACGTTATCAAAGCCCTTTAGTTATTTTACCGAAGGTATCCTTTTTAACCAGTTTATAAAAGAATTCGAAGGCCTATTTTTATTGCGAAATCCGAACGTCCCCGAACCGTGCTAGTTTAGCCGTAGCCTTGGGATCTGTCTCTTGGGCTTATTTTCCCAATTATACTTTGAACTTGTTCAAAGCGTCAATCCCCGAGTGGGGTGGCCTTGGCCTATAAAATCGAGGATTGCCTTTTTAAGTTCTTACGGCCGCGAAGTTTAGTAATTCAAACATATCGATATTCAGACGGCAGTCCCCGAGTATGGGGTTAATTGTTCGAGCTTTAGTTGTGATCGGACCTTGAGCCAGTTTCCGCAATAGATCATAAGTATGAAATTGTAAGGCAGAAATTTAACTAAGGCATGGGACATCTCGTAAGGAAAAAAATACTTCTTTCAATAGATCATACATGCTTACATGTTTTGCCACTAGGGATCGAGTAATCTATATGGACATGGTTCATTTGACCGTTTAGCCCTTTACAAAATTTACCTATCGAGACCCTGTTGACATGAAATATTTTTCTTGAAAATATAATATCTGAGGGTGATGCTCCCCAGTATTGGAGGTTGATTGTAAATAAGCCTCGGATACTCTAAGTTAGCACGAACAATGATTGCCTTGTTAAAAATTTTGCCAGAAAAACCCATTCGAGATAAAAATTGGTCGAAGGGAAAAAGAGTGCAACGCCTGCTTTCAGACCTAACGACTTCATGCTTGGAGAAAACTTTGATGCCTTCCATCGAACACCTGCAATAAGTTAGTACGAAATGTAAATGAAAATGGAGAAGGTCATACATTAACAATAATATCGTTTGAGAAGCGATACGTTCCAATTATTTGGCAGTTGTTCGCCGTTCATCGTGCCAAGCTTGTAGGATCCTTTTCCAATGATGTCGAGGACCTGATATGGTCCTTCCCAATTTGGGCCGGGTTTTCCTTCATTTGGGTCTCGAGTATTGAGGGTGACTTTTCTCAGAACTAAGTCCCCGATTCCAAAGTGGCGAAGATTGGCCCTTCGATTGTAGTACCTTTCGATTTCGCTGCTTTTATGCGGCCATTCAGACGAGGGCGGCTTTCCGTTTTTCATCTAGTAATTCGAGACTTGTATTTGTAGCCTCATGATTAGATTCTTCCGTTGTGTATCGAAACCTGGAACTAGGCTCCCGACCTCGACCTGGATCAAGGCTTCGACGCCATACACTAAAGAGAACGGTGTTGCCCCTGTACTGGATTTTGATGTTGTTTGATATGCCCAAAGGACTTCGAGCAAAATTTCTCTCCATTTTCCTTTGGCGTCGTTCAACCTTTTCTTTAGATTCTGAATGATTGTCTTGTTTGTTGAATAGTCCTGTCCGTTCCCACTAGGATGATACGGTGTCGATAAAATCCTTTTTATTTTTTGATCTTCGAGAAACTTTGTTATCTTGCTGCCGATGAATTGTTTTCCATTGTCGCATAGGATTTCTGCAGGTATCCCGAATCGACATATGGTATGATCCTAGATGAAGTCTATAACTTCTTTTCTCTGATTTTCTCAAAGGCATGTGCTTCAACCCATTTAGAGAAATAGTCAACCATAAATAAAATAAATTTAGCTTTACCTGGGGCCAAAGGTAGAGGGACGACGATGTCCATGCCCCATTTCATGAATGATAATGGGGATAATACTGAATGAAGTTTCTCTCTGGGCTGGTGGATCATCGACGCATGCCTTTGGCACTTGTCGCATTTTCGAACGAATTCCTTAGTATCTTTTTCCATATTGTCCCAATAATATCCCGCTCTGATGACTTTATGAACCAGTGATTGGGCACTGGAATGGTTTTCACAAGTATCCTCGTGAATTTCTCATAGGACGTATTTGGTGTCTCCCAGTCCCAGAAATACTACCAATGGTCCGTCGAACATCCTTCTATATAAAGTTCCATCTTCGGCCAATGTGAATCGTGCAGCCTTTGTTCGTAGAGTCCTCGATTCCTTAGGGTCCGATGGGAGTTTCCCGCTTTTCAAATTCTCGATGTATTTATTCCTCCAATCCCAGGTTAGGTTTGTGGAATTTATTTCAGCATGGCCTTCTTTTATAACTGACTTCGAAAGTTGTACAACAATCCCCGAGCTGATTTCGCCGTCTTCGACCGATGACCCCAAATTTGCAAAGGCATCGTCCTCACTATTTTGTTCTCGAGGTACATGTTATAGGGTTCATTCTTTAAACCGATGTAGCGTTACCTGCCGTTTATCCAAGTACCTCTACATTCGATCCTCTCGAACGTCAAAGGTTCTGTTGACTTGGTTTACCACAAGTAGGGAGTCACAATTGGCCTCGATGACCTCTGCTCCCAAGCTTTTAGCCAGTTCGAGACTTGAAATCACCACCTCATACTCAGCCTCATTGTTAGTCAACTTAGAAGCTTCGATTCATTGTCTAATTGTATTGCCTGTGGGCAACTTCAAAATGATGCCTAGCCCGGACCCTTTCACATTCGAAGCACCATCTGTGAAAAGGGTCCACATCCCCAAAGAGGTACCCGATTTTAACAAAAGTTCCTTTTCGACCTCGGGTACGAGGGATGGCGTGAAGTCGGCCACGAAGTCTGCTAAGATTTGAGACTTGATGGCCTTTCGGGGTTGATACTCGATATCATACCCTCTGATTTCGACGGCCCACTTGGCTAGTCAGCTCGAGAGTTCGGCTTATTGTAAAACATTATAAGAGGATAAGTGGTTATTGGAAATATGGTTTTAACTTCCTAGAGGCGCTTATTAGAGCAAGTGTTAATTTTTCTAGGTGTGGGTACCGGGTCTCAGCCTCACCCAAAGTTCGACTAATATAGTAAACTGGAAATTGCGTACCTTGCTCTTCTCGAACTAAGACCCCACTTACCGCGACTTCCGAGACTGCAAGATATAAGTAGAGTTGCTCGTCTGCTTTCAGAGTATGAAACAGTGGTGGGCTCGAGAGATACTACTTTAACTCTTCCAATGCCTGTTGGCATTAATGGGTCCAATCAAAATTTTTCTTCTTTTTGAGCAGTGAGAAGAACCAATGACTTCGATCTGAAGACCTCGAGATAAATCGGCCCAAGGCGGCTATCCGCCTTGTTAATCTTTGCACGGACTTAACGATGTCCACGACTGTGATGTCTTCGATTGCCTTGATTTTATCGGAGTTGATGATAATAGGCTATAATTACGTATTTTAGTCGCTTATTACACTCTAATTTACTGCACTTTAATTGAATTTGAACTTTAATCACTAGTATTTTGCAGTAATTGTGTGTTTTATGCCTTGTAGGAATGATTTCGAGCTATGTAGATGTTATAGAATGAATTCAAGTGATTTGGAGCTTTTAAGTCTGAGTAAAATCCCAACGAATTAATCTGGGATCGTGTTTGGGGATCAACGGATGATAGTTAAGAACGAACGAAGAATCGAGTAGCTCTATTGCATACTGTCTAGTAAAATGCACATAACTTTTCTCTCAGAACTCTATTTGGGCTTAACAATATATGGTTGGAAAGCTAATTCAAAGGGATACAACTGTAGAGTTTTACGTTTTCCCAAATTCCAAACAGCACAGGGTGAAAAGTGCGCATCAAGTGCGCGGCCGCGCAAATGGGGCAGAATACTGGCTAAAGTGTGCGGTCGATGCGCGGCCGCCCACGTCCTGTCCGGGAAAGTATCCTTTTTCGTGTAGGAGAACGTATAATTGTTTGGGACCAACCCTAATTGCTATATATACATGGAAACACGGTATTTTGAGGACTTTTGACATACTTTAGACCTAAGGAGGCAAGAACACACTAGGAGCAAGGCGGAGAATTCTTCTACGAATTTTTCACTTCCTTTTTCCTATTTCTATT
>ML333059.1:2871-15301 GCA_005239505.1 Nicotiana paniculata | reverse complement strand
TTTTTTTGAAGAGACGGGGTGGGATGGGGTTAAGTGGCTGAGTGTGGGGTGGGTTGGTGAGGGTGAGTAATAGGGTGAGAAATGTTGAGAAGGAGTTTTAAAAAATGTTTTCCCTTCTCTTGCTAAGAAAAAAATTTCCTCAAATGGGGGGAAAATGAGTTTATAAGAAAAATATTTTTTAAAACATTTAAAGCAACTAAACATGGAAAAATTAAAAAATATTTTTTCGGAATACCAAACACACCCTAAGACACCTTCATCAAATTGATATCTTCGTCCACTTTTCATTTGTCATTAGGGATGGCAATGAGGCAGGGCGGGGCATGTTTGGCAAAACCGANCCCCCCCCCCCCCCCCCCCCCCACATAGTTATAGTTTTCAACCTGCCGTGCCCCGCATAGTTATTTTTCAGTTTTCAACCCACCGTGCCCCTCCCCGCTTAATTTTTTCTTTTTTCACTAATTTTTTTTCTAAAATAAACTAGTTTGACATTTTATTATTTTATAAAATGGAGAGTTTAATAGAATCATATAAACATAAAACTGATAGAGTATTATGCTGATCTTCTAAAATAAATGGGTTACTATCATTTCGTATTACTAATACGATATCTTGACTTATGTAATATTATTTTGATGAGACTTATACAAATTGGTTAATTATAAATCAAAATTATATTCGTGCTAGTGAAAAATAATGTGAAATTGTAGTTGAAATGATTGCTTTGTTTAAAAAAAATAAAAAATTCAAAGCTGCCCCGCATTGAACCCGCATTAAACTTGCAACCCGCCCCACCCCGCACCCCATAAGAGTAAACCCGCTCCGTCTCGCATCAAACAAAACCCACCCTGCCTCGCCCCGCACCCGCCCCGCCCCATTTCTATTCCTATTTGTCATTCATGTATAGCTTTTTAAATATATAATTTCTTGTTTTAGGATGCTTGCTGCAAGTACCCGAAGATATGTGATGGTAGAAATATGTCCAACAACGAGATCAAAAACCCACATGGCCCTTTAACTTGGATGGAAGTATACGATGGTCTCCCAGTCACTGACAATAATCAACAAGGTGAAAAACAAAACAAGTTTTATAATGAAACTGATGGAGATTGTGGTAAATGGAGTAGTGATTCCATTAAACTTTGTTTCGATTGCGATGTGTGTAAAAATGGATACTTGGACAAGCAAGATCAGAATTGGGTTACTGCATTATCAATTTGTGTTGTTAACAGTGTTGTCCTCCTTTCATTTTCTTGTTACTTTTATAGTAAGAAGTTTGGGGAGCCGACCAAAACCAGCAAAGTCCATCCTGCTGATGTATAGGATATGTAAAAAAGTAAAGATATTCTTACTATGTATCATATTTATATATTTATTTACGTACGTGTCTTTAGAGAATAGAATAGTGACAAGATTACTAGTTTCTTTTGTGTAGTTGTTTGTAACTTTGTGCGAATTTAAGACCGTAACAGGAACGAGATTTGCGTACCTGTTAATGAATTGACACAACAGATTTGGCAGAAGAGTTCAGTCGATAAAGTTACCTCAAGTCCTCTTTGAATCACTAGGAACAAAGTATATTCCACAGACTATACAATAAATATTACCTCAATATGGTAGAAGAGTTCAATCAATAAAGTTACCTCAATAAATAATTTTTTACTATGTGTATATTGGGAAAAGAAAGAAGAAGAGAAGTTCCTTTGAAGGAGAAGGAGTACGACTTCTTGGGCAAATAAAGAGAGGAGCAATTTTCAAATTTTCATCACATTTTATAAGTTAATTATCCCACTATTAATAGTGATTATATTGGTTTAAACTACTAGGGTTACTTCCCTTTAACCTTTCAATATTATCCCCTTTTTAAAGGGGTTGGGTCAGCTCACATGGGCAAGTTACGACCCAAACCCAAATGATCAACATCTCTCACTTCGTCCATGGGGGACTAAACAAAAACAGTACCATGTTAATTACACACATATTTCATACAAGCATATAGTTCGTGCGATCTGCGAGCATCAACAAGAGCTATACCTATTAAAGTTGTACAACAACTCCACGTAGAAATCCAATCACATACGGAACGGGTTCACTACTAACATGAGGATCTTATTACTCGTAATACCCAATGATGTTCGGCTAAAAAATACATATATTTAACTATAGTTGCATCACATTTAGTACTTTTAATCGTCTTTTGAGCATTAATTATATTACTTCGTGCTTAATATTATATTTAAATGTGTAAGAATAAAGCGGTGTGAAGATAAAGAGATTTAGAGCAAAATTATATAAAACACGGAAGAAAAAGAAAAGAAAAAAAAAAGACGAAGACAAGGGGGGATACCCTTTGGTTTTTCTCCCCCCAAGTTGAAGACAAAAAAAGAAGAAGAGAAATACAAATAGTAAAGAAGGCAAAAATGTATCAGCGCCAGGGCCAGCGCTCTACACTTTTCGGTACCGTGTGTTATGGGATTTTTTCTATTTCGTCGGGACAAGGTTATTTTAACCCTACATGGTACCAACTTGTATAAATGGGGTTCTAAACCTATTTTGGAGGGGGAGGACATTTTTTAGAGTTACTTTTGACTAAGGGAGAGGACAGGGCCGCCGTGGAGGCTGAGTTTCATCTTTTCTTCTACCAAACTTGGTAATTTTTTATGTTTATTTGTATGATTTGTTATTTTACTACATGTCTATGTGGAGCTAAACTTCACGTTCCAAGATTGTGGTTCTTTCATTATTATTGTTATTCGAATATTGATTTTAATTTCTTAGTTTGTTTATTCAATCATGCATTTAATTATTTGATTGCTTGATCACCAATTGAATATTATCTACGAATCTAGAGTTGAACTTGAAAGTGGAATTTCCAGATTGCACATAGGATTGAGTAGAGCAAGTTCTTGAACCTAAGCATCGGGGAATGGATCCGGGGTTAGGATAGACATATACCTAATTGTGTTGCTTGATTGATGTACATGAATTATGAATGCGTTCTTGTTAGTTCTAATTCCACAGACATATAGGCGTTAGGTTAGATTGAATAGGTGAGTAAGAACTCGACAGATTCTTATGAGCAATATTAACCTAGTTAACAAATAAACCAGATAATTAATTAGTTAATTCAACCGAAGAATACAATAGGAATGTTAGATAGCCCATAACCCTAGATCGTTTTCATCACATTGATAACATAAAAATCTACTCTTCCTTTGTTCATAGTTCATTATTTGTTTTCTTTTTATAATTAGATTAGAGTCATATACTTCTAGAGTAAGTCTTATTTAGATAACTAAGATTGTCTAATTTAGTTAATAATTAATCACAATCCTCGTGGGTTCGGCATCCGACTTTTAATCACTTTATTACTTGACGACCGCGTATACTTGCGTGTGAGTTTGGCCGCAACACCCAAGTAATCATTTGCTACTCTAGTAGTGTCCTGACCTAAAATCTCACCATTGGGGGTCGTGATGACACCTATTTCCTAAGATTGGATAAGTGTAACAACCCGACCGGTCATTTTGAGAATTTACAATTTGCTCGGTGGTTTGAGGGCATGAGTAGATCCGTATGATGTATTATGACTTGTGTGAATCCTCGGTTTTGGTTTTCAGGTTATTCGGAATTGATTTGGAAGAACGATTCTCAACTAGGAAGCTTTAAGTTGAAAGAGTTGACCAAGTTTGACTTTTGTGGATTTGACCTCAGAACATAATATTGATGGTTTCGTTAGGTCCGGATGGTGATTTTGGACTCGGGCGTATGCCCGGATCTGCATTTGGATGTTTCTAGAAGGTTTCAACACAAATTGGCGAAATTTGAAAATTTGAAGGTTTGGAAAGTTCATAAGTTTGACCGAGAGTTGACTTTGAGGATATCAGATTCAGATTGCGGTTCGGGGAATTTTAATAGCTTCGTTATGTCATTTGGGACTTGGCAAAATTTGGATGCATTCCAGGTCGGTTTGCTATGTTTTGACTCAAGTTATGGAAGTTGAAAAGTTCAAGTTCATCTAGTTTGATTTGGGGTGCGATTTGTTGTTTGGTTATTGTTATGTGTAATATGAGGCCTCGAGTAGGACGGTGTTGTGTTATGGGACTTGTTAGCATGTTTGGACGGGTTCCCGAGTGGTACGGGTGAGTTTCAGATGAGGTTTGGATCATTTTCATTTCATGTTGCATTGCTGAAGATTTCTGGTTCTGGTGTTTCCGCATCTGCGAAAGAATGGACTCAGATGCGAGTCCGCAGATGCAGACAACTGGCCCCATAAGCTTAACAGGCTTGGATGGAGATCATCACAGATGCGCATGAGGAGCCGCACCTGCAAGTGCACAGAAGAGGAAATTGTTCTACATATGCAATGGGTCCGCTGGTTAGTTGTGGTCGCAGAAGTGAAACAGTTACCGCAGATGCAACGATTTGTCCGCAAATGCAAAAATCACTGGGCAGAAGCTATAAAAATTGAGGTTTTGGTTCTTTTATCATATTTTGAGATGTGAGACTCGGATTGAGGCAATTTTTGGAGCAATTTTCATCATAAGGATTGGGGTAAGTATTCTACACTTGGTTTTGATCTTATTTCATGAATCTATCTTTATTTTTGGCAATTGGTTGATGAATTTAAAAGAAAAATTGAGGGTTTTAGCCTCAAGTTTCATAGTGTGAATTTTTGAGTTTTGAACGTCGATTTGGAGTAGGATTTGAGTAAAACTAGTATGGTTAGACACGTAACTGAATGGGCTGTCGAATTTTGTGAGTTTTGTCAGGTTCCGAGGTGCGGACCGGGTTTTGACTTTTTAGCCGATTTTGGACTTTTGATGAAAGATTCAACATTTATCGATGGGTTGTTGCCTTTGGCATTATTTGATGTATTTGAGTTGCTTTTGTCTAATTTTGAGTCGTTCAGAGGTTGGTATGCGCAAGATGCCATTTTTGAAGCATCACTTGGCTTTCTCGGTATTAGAATCGATTTGTTCGAGGTAAATAAAACTTCTAAACTTAGTGTTGAGGATATGAAACCCCGAATTACGTGTTATGTGATTAGTGTTGAGGTGAAGTACATGCTAGGTGACGGGCGTGTGGGAGTGCACCGCGTAAGTTGTGACTCCATTATTTTCTTGGTATTGTGTAGTTACCTGATCTTATTGTAACCATGAAATTGTGATGTACTTGAGTTATTGAGATGTGACCCATGTTAGAATTCATGTTTAGGCTACATGCTTATCCTGTTACGGCCCACTGAGATCATTTCTGCTGTTGAGTTATTTGCTTTTATTGCATTACATACTTAGTCATATGCATTCATATGCATATTATCTCTCAGTCTCTGTTACCATTTATTGACACATCATATCATCATTTTGGGCTAGTTTCATGGATGTGAGCCCGAGAGATTGGAGAGATTGATGACTGAGTGAGACCGAGGGCCTGAGTGAGAGTGGTACTATGGCATCGTGTTGCATGTCGCAGCATGTTATATTGATTACATTTATGAGATCGGGTTGCACGTCACAACGGGTTTTACTTATTTATGATAGCGCTTGGGCTGAAGGAGCCCCTTTAGAGTCTGTACACCCCCCAGTGAGTACAATTGATATATATATATATGTGTGTGGGGGGGGGGGGATCGGGTTGCACGCCTCAACGAGCCTCGTGGCTATATATATGTGGATCGAGTTGAACGCCGCAACGAGCCTTATGGCTATATATATGTGGATCGGGTTGCACGCTGCAAGGGGCCTTTATGGCTGTTTATGGATCGGGCTGCACACCGCAGCAGGTATTGTATAATGCTGAGTACTTGAGTGTGCTGAGTATTGAGCATGGTGAGAGAGAATGTGAGACAATGAGATTGAGTACTCTGAGAGTGTGTCTACATGAGTTTATCACTGAGATGCATTTCATTTGACATGCGTACTTGAGATACATGCATAGAGATACATTTTCCTCTGCTACCCGATTTTCGTGACATTTATGATTTTACCTGTATCTTGACATGTAGGCATAAAGATGTACTTTCCTCATGCGTTTTTTTTTTCAATTTCAATAACAGAATTGGGTTTTCACTGAGATACTTGAAAAACATGCTTATTTTCTGGAACTGTGAACGAGTTGAGCATTCTATTTCTGAGATACTTATTTTATTACTTGCACTATATTGTTATTAATTGTTGCTGGCTATTGGTGTCGGACCCGACCTTTGTTCCATCTTGTCACTACTTTCAACATAAGGTTAAGTTTGTTACTTATTGAGTACATGTGGTTGGTTGTACTCATACTACAATGCTTCGCCTTGCGTGAAGATATTGGATGTTGACATTGCTGAGATCGACGGGAGATGGATTCGAAGATGTACCTGCGTTTCAGCTGTAGCTGCCTCTTGTTCATGGAAGCCTTGGATTCATAACAATCTTTTTATGTATATTTCGAACAGATGCTGTATTTACTTCATACCAGTTTTGTAAATTGTTTTCTTAGAAACTCATGTCCTTGGGAAATGTATAAGATTCAGATAACTTCTTCTATTTAATTGTTTTATTAATTTCATTAGAACTGAACAATTTTTAGTTGGCTTACCTAGCGGGTTGGGTTAGGTGCCATCACGACTAGTTGAATTTTGGGGCATGACAATTGATCACGCTCAACTATGTCTTATAGAAAGACTAAACGGGCGCTGCAAATATAATCTGGGGTATTACACCCAAAGTCGATCCCACAGGTAATTTTTACGTATCAATTGAGTCTATAAAATACTAAAATGTTACTTAATCAAGTTTCTCAAGAATTTGAATATCAATTTGGTGATGTTTAACTAAATCTACAATCAATAATAATAAACTAGCAATTAACTAACAATTTAATGTAACAATGATAATAAGGGGTCTAAGGTTATGGTTTTCCCCGTCGGTGAATTCTTCCTTGGATAATTCTTATAGTTTAATTGGCTATCTCTGTCAATCATGAACGCTCTAACTATCATCAATCTCTCTCAAGTTATTATGATAATTTACTAAACGCTCTCTCTCAAGTTACGCTAGCTAGATCGCAATACATTTCACTTTAGATTGCACCCGAGGTATCGTTATCTCTAATGTAACCTCTAAACCCTCGGTTATGACTTTCGTCTATACTCCGGGTATGGTGTTGTTCAAGCAGTTACCTAAATATGAACTCTTTCTCAAGTTAATACATAATAAATAGGAATAGTTAATCAAGGGCCCTTTCAATCAACTATAATAAGAACGTAGTTGAACAAAACGAGNTTTTAGGAGTCTATTTATATGTTTAGGGCGAACCCTAAACATGTAGGGGACTTCTATTTCGACCGGGAAACACTTAAACTGTCAAAACTCGGATTTCGCCGAAACTGGGAACCTCAGGCGTTTGGACCCAAAGGCCTGGCTAACGCCAGGCTAGGGATGGAATTTCAGCCCTAACGCCTGGATAACGCCAGGGTAGGGCTGGCGTTTCAGCCCTAACGCCTGGATAACGCCAGGTAGGGTCAGGCTGTAGGGCTCTGTCGCCCGACTATCGCCCGGTTNCACCTACACATAAAATAAACTCCATTAAGCACATAACAAGTGTATTTTTATCATTAAAGCACCTCAAATGTAAGGTATATCACATATTAAACTATGCATTTTAGTCTCGCATCAAGACCCCACACTTAAACCTTTGCTCGTCCTTGAGAAATCAAGCTACACTCATGTACACAATTTATTAAGCAAATCTCTTAACACGTTATACCAAGAATATTTAAAACATTTCAAACACAGAGATATGACCTCCTAACTACTCTAACTTAGAGGTCAACAACATTACCTTTCCGTCATGAATCATGTGCCCTCACCAAATCAAAAAGCTAGTTCCTCACACAATAAAATTTAAGAACACTTAGGAACTCAAGATCGAAAGAATTCACTCGCTCTCAAAATTGAAACATTCATATGCCACACAAGACATACCATATGCTTGCCCTTAGTGTAATACTCTACTAATCGAGCTCATTCAGTCTAGGATCAATTAAGACTTTAATTTGGTTGTAATGTAGGCTGCGGGACGGGTAGGATACATTTGGATATAAGAGTGACTAAGTGTTACAACCAAAGTATTGACTATTCTGAAGGCATTAAAACGTTTCGAGATATTGCTCCTATTAAGCCCTTAACCATATGATTTCTACTCCTAAAAATTAAAAACTACCTACACCCGGTTCAATTAAAAATCCTTGGAAAAGAACCGTGGTCCAAAGAAAAACCAAGGGGGAATTACTACACTACCTAAAACAAAAATCTTTTTGGCCTTTTCATTAGACTTACTTCCACTCAAGAAAACTGTCTAGGAGATCCATCGTCAGGAAGGGTCAAATTTTTAATATTTTTTTATTGATAAAACATAACATAAAAGCTAAAAACAAACAAAACCTAAAAACATATAAACTAAACAAACAAATTATAACATCTACAACTTAAACAAAATAACAACTTAAACAAACTAAAGCACAAACAACACAATTCACACAAACATATTTACACCACCCCACACTTAGTTCATGCACTGTCCTCAGTGCATCATATATGTACAAAGCAACAAATAAAATAGAGTGCAAGATACTCCCTGGTCATTCATCCTCATCATCATCAGACGGTCTCCACTCCTCTTCACGTTCATCCTCTCTATCATCGTCCTCATCCGAGTTCATCAATTCTGCCTCAGAATCATCCGGTGTGTTGATATCTTCATCCTCCGGGAGCCTGTACCCCTCACCTGCTCCTATCATCTGTTGAGCATGCGCATTGAGCGGATACCTGTGATCCAACTCTTCCATTTCATCAACCGACGCCGGACGTCCTCCTATGCGCAACTGCAAATCCATCATCCCATAAAGATGGGCCATGAAACCATCATCCCTGGCATAACGCTCAGCATTGGTCAGTGAAGACTCTTCTTTCAGTCTTAAAGCAGTGATGTCCGTTTCCCGGGTGAGTTGTTGATCGATAATGTGGTCAAAGTCAGGCTCAACTGTTACCTGACTATCTAGCAGGAACTGAGTCAGGAAATCCGGGAAATGGATTCGATCAATTCTATTGTTGTTACGCACCAACCCCATTTGGTAGCGAATCAAATGACCCACATTCACTTGCTGCCCAGTCATTAAGAAGTAAAGCACACAAATCCTCTCTCGGCTGATTAAAGTATCATGGGTGCATGGTAGTATCCGTGCATTAATCAATTTAAGCCATACTTGTGTGTCCGCTTTCATCTTCTTCTTGGGAAACCTTTTATGCCGATTAGTGGATCTATCCCGAATCAAGGCAGCCCTTGAATCAACCCCACAAAGTGTATGCCTCAGTTCTCTGTAGTCAGGATGGCGGATAAATTGCTCAAGAGGCTCCACCGGAACATTTGGTGCACCTAAGAAATCACATATGGCCTTGGCCGAAAAATCTACCAAGTGCCCACGAATTGGCACCAATTCTTCCTTGTCCCTTGGGTCAAAGCCGGCATAGAATTCCCGGACTAAATTGAGGTTGATGTTGCCATGTGGTTTGAAGACATATCCCACACCCAATTCGTAGATGCCTCTCCATATTGCTGGGAATTTCTTTCTAAGAGGACCCTCGCTGATAGCTCCTTCCGGGTGGACATGCTTGGGTTTACAACGAGCGTACCACTTCTTGGAGTGTGGTGGTATGCTGTTGACACCATATTCTCTTTGACCAACTGGTTGCTGCCTCATAGCAGCCACAACAGCTACTGCTTCCTCACCAGTCATGCTAGAAGTAGCATCTCCTCCTTTTCTTTTCTTTTGAGCTGGTGGAGGTTTTGATTTGGTTTTCGGCGAGGCCGAAGATGTTGCTTTTCCCTTGCCGGTAGCTTTTCTGGAAAACATTGTTTTGCTTGCACAATATATCGGTAATGAATTAGTGTCACCAAGTTATGTACTGTATGTTTTTGCACTTTGCAAAGGTTACTCAGACTTCACCTTGGAAAGTTTATGATAACTCACGTACATTGCTACCTATTTTCAAAAATTCATGGAATTCAAGATGTACGGCGCTAGTGGTGGTTTTCCCGGAGACTCGGGCTCCATATGGGATATGTATTGCCATTGAGGCATTACATCGAGCACTTGGCTAGCACAATTTCCATGCGAGCTCTTATGGACTGCCTCATGCATCCAAATCACTTTCGGTTTCCATAATACCACTTTCATTCACCATTTCAGCTCATTCCTACAGGGTTTCGGGATTTTGGGATGCATAACACCATATAATACATTGCAAGAACATCATAAACCCATAAAATCAAGGATAAATGTTTCACCAGCTCAGCTTCGAGTGAGTAAAGCATGGGGTTAGAATCATACCTTAAGTCTTGATGAATGTTAGCCGGATGAAGTATACCCCTAAATTTTTTTTTCTTTTCTTGTGCAGATCTTGTGTGTGTGTGGGTGATAATGAGATGTTAATCTGTGATTTGTATGAATTGAAGATGACCGTGCCAAACTATGTGCTTTGATGTGGGTGTGAGAGACAATGAGTGTGTAGGTGTGTGCTTGAGCTGTGAAAATTTCTTGAGAGAGAGTTGAAAGATGAAGAAAATAGGAAAGTGGACTCCCCTGTCGTTATAAGTGCGTTTTAACCAAACAGCCTGGGTACCCTGGCGTTAGCCCCTTAACGCCAGCTAGACCCAGGCGTTACTCGGGCGTTAGAGCCCTAATGCCAGCCTAGCCCTGGCGTTAGCCAGGCGTTAGGCTCCTATCACCAACCCTGCCTCTGCCATCAATCATGCTAATACACTCTTCCATTCATCTGAATTCACCTGCAAGCACGTTAGTATTTAAAATTACACTACTTTCTTCTAATTATTCTAAGATTTACTATGCATTGGGTTGCCTCCCAACAAGCGCCTTATTTAATGTCGTGGCACAACTATTACAACAAATCAATAGGTTGCCTCTTATGAAGCGCCTGATTTAACGTCGCGGCACGACGCAACATCAAAGCTACTTAAGGATTGCCTGGTGTATTCGGTTCACCCAGGTGCACAATAGTCCGTTCAGTGGCATCATTCATTCCAACATATCTTTCTAATCTCTGTCCATTGACCTTGGAGGTGTTACACTCATTTTCAGCAGTAATCTCCACAGCACCATAAGGAAAAACATTGACCACTTTAAGCGGGCCATACCATCGGGACTTAAGCTTACCTGGAAACATTCTTAATCTTGAATTATACAGTAATACCTTGTCTCCTTGTTTGAAATCCCGGTCCACTATATTTTTGTCATGAATTCTCTTCATTCGTTCCTTATACAACCTCGTGCTTTCAAATGCCTGGCTTCTAAATTCTTCTAATTCTTGTAATTCTTTGATTCGATTTTCTCCCGCAGTATCGAAATCANAGTTCGACGGGCAGGTGACAGGCCTTACCAAATACCAACTTGTATGGAGACATACCAATTGGTGTTTTAAATGCTGTTCTGTAGGCCCAAAGAGAATCATCTAGTTTCTTCGCCCAATCAGTTCTTGTGGCGTTGACAGTTTTGGTTAGTACACTCTTTATTTCCCTGTTTGATACTTCAACCTGCCCGTTAGTCTGAGTGTGATATGGAGTTGCTACCTTGTGATGTACGTCATATTTAGCCAGCAACTTTTCGAAAACACGATTGCAGAAATGCGTGCCTCCATCACTTATTATGGCTCTTGGTGTCCCAAAGCGGGTGAATATGTTCTTCTTTAAAAATCCCACCACCACTTTTGCATCATTGGTGGGGAATGCTGCTGCTTCTACCCATTTTGACATGTAATCTACAGCAACAAGTATATACTTATTGCCGTAAGAGCTTACAAAAGGACCCATGAAATCTATCCCCCAAACATCGAACACTTCTACCTCTTGAATTGGATTCATTGGCCTTTCATGGCGACGGGATATGTTCCCTCTCATTTTACATTCATTGCAGCCTTTCACCCATTGATGGGCGTCTCTGAACACAGTGGGACAATAAAATCCGGCCTCCAACACTTTAGCTGCTGTTCGGATTCCTCCGAAATGTCCTCCATAGGGTGCTGCGTGACAAGCCTGCAAAATAGCACATTGTTCTATCTCGGGGACGCACCTCCGGATCATATTATCATTGCAAATTTTCTACAAATAAGGTTCATCCCAATAGTAATTACGGCTATCACGATAAAATCTTTTCTTTTGTACATAAGAGGATTAATGCCGGATGCCAGGTAATTAGCAATGTCTGCATACCATGGCACCTCTATCACATTTGTGACCAGCAGCTGTTCATCTGGAAAGGTTTCCAGAATATTCTCAGCTTCAGGTGCCTGTTTAGCACCTTCGAGGCGTGATAAATGGTCAGCGACTTGGTTCTCTGTTCCCTTACAGTCATGAATTTCCAAGTCAAATT
>MDKI01034694.1:0-146542 GCA_005239505.1 Nicotiana paniculata | reverse complement strand
AAACTGCCTCCGAAGGTCCTCTCTCTGAGTAATGGGAAGGAACTTCCCCAAAAATACTTCTGAGAACTGAGTCAAAGTCAAAGGTGTAGATCCCGCTGGTCCGGCCGAAAAACCTCATGGTAGGTGTGTAAATAATCCTGGGGGTCCTCTGATGGTGAACTAGTAATAGTAGAAGTTAATAACTTAGTGAACCCGTCAACTTTCCACAAAGCATCTGCTGACATAGCTGCTCCCTCTGCTACTGGTGCTGCAATACCCAGCTGAGCTACCTTGGCTGGCTGAGGTGCCGGAGTCTGAAACTGTGGAGCTAGCTGCTCTGGCACGCGGGAGGCACGAGTCTGGGCACCTCCCCCAGCCTGAGAGACGACTGGTGCTGTAGGAAGAAGACCCGCATGTGCTACACTCTCCATGAGTCCGACTAGACGGACAAGGGCATCCTGAAGCACTAGGGTAGCTATGAACCCCTCTAGGACATAGGCTGCTCCAACTGGGACTGCCGGAACTGGGACCTCCTCGTCAGACTTGACCTGAGGTTCCTCCACTAGGGCTGCTGCTCTAGGCTGAGACCGGCCCCGGCCTCGGCCTCTAGCACGGCCTTGTCCTCGACCTCGACCCCGAGTAGGAGCTGTAGCAGGAGTGTCAGGATGCTGGGCAGAACCAAGGGAAGCACGCATCCTCGACATCTGTGAGAGAATAGAATAGAAACTTAATCAGTACTCAGAATTCATATCGCACGACAAACATGAAAAAAAGATATGAAGTCATCCTAACTTTTCAGACTCTGGGGGATAAATACAGACGTCTCTGTACCGATCCCTCAGACTCTACCAAGTTTCCTGTGAGTTGTGAGACCTAATTAACCTAGTGCTCTGATACCAACTTGTCACGCCCCGAACTCCCACCATCGGGCCGTAATGGCGCCTAACATTGAACCCGCTAGACAAGCAAACGTATATAGATAAAATAGCATATTAACATCAATTTAATAGGATAAATTAAACGGTTCACGATTTAATAGCGGAAATAAATATGGTTTCAAGCTAAATAAGGACAACATAATACAACAACGCATAAACTTTCCCAAAACCTGGAGTCACAAAGAGAATACGTAACTGTCTCTGAAACTAGAGGAAGAAAAAGACATAGCATTAGACCCTGGATTAATCTTATGGTGCAAAATAAGAGGACACATACGAATACGTAGACCCTGGATCAAATAGCACTGAAGCATCTCTGTCACAAACCCGAATAGTACCTGTAATGACTGCATCTGAAGACTCAGCCTCTGGCATGGCTGGAAGAGCATAACATCAGGGCTAGGCCCCACCACCCTGAACCACATCTCTGGGACGGCCGACTGCTGGCTGGCCTCCACCTCTATGACCTCTACATCCACCTTTAGCGCCTCTATCCCCACCTCTAGCTGGTTGGGCAGGTTGTGGAACACCTGGTGCCTGTACCATAGCGTGAGAACACTGATGTTGCGAACTACCTGGTGCTCGAGGGAAAAATCACCTCGGTTGCTGAGGGAACTGAGTCTGACCCTGTCGACCTGAATGACCACCTCGGAAACTCTAATGTGGTGGTGCGTTGATGGGAGCTGGTGGCGCACTGTAAGGCTGCTGATCAGAATAGTGCGTCTGATAACCACGATCACCTTAAGTACCATAGGAAACCTGGAGAGCTGACTGGAAGGGTCTAGGAGGATGACCTTTTCCTGAAGAATCCTTGCCCTCAGATGAGGCTCCAATGAAACGATCGAAATGACGGGGCCTCTTGTCAGCCCCCTGACCACCACCCTGTAACATAATAATCTCAATCCTCCAAGGCACATTGGCTGCATCTTGGAACGATATATCGGTACCTGACTCTCTAGCCATCTGAAGTGATAGGCCGAGCCAATCCCTCGATAAACCTCCGAACCCTCTTCCGATCAGTGGGAAGTATCATAAGATCATATCGGGCTAGAGTGATGAACATGGTCTCGTACTGAGTGACTGACATGGATCCCTGCTAGAGACACTCAAACTGCCTCCGAAGGTCCTCTCTCTGAGTAATTGGAAGGAACTTCCCCAAAAATATCTCTGAGGACTGAGTCCAACTAAAAGGTGTCGATCCAGCTGGTCTGGCTAAGCTATAGTCTCTCCACCAACTCTTGGTTGCGCCAGATAACTGAAAAGTAGCGAAGTCAACTCCGTTGGACTCCACTATGCCCATGTTCCGAAAAACCTCATGGCAGCTGTCCAAATAATCATGGTGGTCCTCTGATGGTGAACCAATAAAAGTAGCAGTGAATAACTTAGTGAATCTGTCCAGTTTCCACAAAGCATTTGCTGACATAGATGCTCCCTCTGCTACCGGTGCTGCAATACCCGTCTGAGTTACTCCGGCTGGCTGAGGTGCCGGAGCCCGAAACTGTGGAGCTAGCTGCTCTGGCACGCGAGTGGCAGGAGTTTGGGCATCTCCCCCAGCCTGAGAGACGACTGGTGCTGTAGGAAGAAGACCATCCTCTACTACACTCTCTATGAGTCCGACTAGATGGACAAGAGTGTCCTGAAGCACTAGGGTAGCTATGAACCCCTCTGAACCTGAGCTGGTCCAACTGGGACGGCCGGAACTGGGACCTCCTCGTTAGACTCGACCTGAGGGTCCTCCACTGGGGTTGCTGCTCTAGGTTGAGCCCTGCCCCGGCCTCGGCCTCTAGCATGGCCTCGTCCTCGACCTCGACCCCGAGTATGAGTTGTAGTAGGAGTGTCAGGCTGTTGGCCAGAACCAAGGGAAGCACGCATCCTCGCCATCTGCGAGATAATAGAATAGAAACTTAATCCCTAAGACTCTACCAAGTTGTCCGTGAGTTGTGAGACCTAAGTAACCTAGTGCTCTAATACCAACTTGTCACGCCCCGAAATCCCACCATCGGGTTGTGATGGCGTATAATGTTGAACCCTCTAGACAAGACAATGTGTATAGATAAACTAGCATATTAACATTAATTTAATAGGATAAACTAAACGGTTCACAATTTAACAGCGGAAATAAATATGGTTTCAAGCTAAATAAGGACAACATAATACAACAACGCGTAAATTTTCCAAAAACCTGGAGTCACAAACTCAAGAGCTGTCTGTAAGAGTGCTAAATACAAGTCTGAAAAGAGAATTTATAACTGTCTCTAAAACTAGAGGAAAAGCAAGACAGAAGTGAAGACAAAGGGATGAAAGAGACGCCAAGGCCCATGAACACCAACGGTATACCTTGAAGCCTCTAGGATAAGCTGGAAAACACTCCCACTAATAATGTCCTCCAGGTCCAGCTGCATAATCTGCACAACATAAAGAAGTGCAGGTGTAGCATCAGTACAACCGACCCCATGTACTGAGTAACTGCTGAGCCTAACCTCGGCGAAGTAGTGACGAGGCTAAGACACGACGACAAAATGTACCTGTGCACTTCGAATATATATATATAAACAACGAAAAAGAAATCTTAAACAAGGAAAGGAACAACAAGGTCAGAATATCAATAAGGACAAGAAATCACAAGCTTGCACAACATCACTCTTCGTGCTTTTACTCTCGTCCTCACTATGCAATGTATTGTGTAATCAATGTAAATCATGGCACGACATCACCCTTCGTGCTTTTATTCTCTTTCCTCATAGTATAATCAATAATATCGGTATGGAATGGTGCATCGTATGGCACGGAATCACCATTCGTGCTTTACATTCTTCGTCACAATAGCGAACAGTGCACGCCATCACCCTTCGTGCTTTAACACTCTTCCTCACCCAAATAGCAATCACAAACAACGGGCAAGGGAGTAAGCGGAATACTAATAGGAATCCCGCCAAGGGAATAATAACAGTAATCTCAACATCCCAGCAAGGGAGACAATATCAAACAATTCACGACATCACCCTTCGTGCTTTACTCTCATTTTCACCAAGAAAAGTGTACGGCATCCATTCGTGCTTTACTCTCATACTCACCAAAACAAGTGCACGGCATCAGCCTTCGTGCTTTAACACTCTTCCTCACCCAAACAACAATCACAAAAAATGGGCAAGGGAGTAAACAGAATAGAAATAGGAATCAAGGCAAGGGAACAATTAAACAATTAAATCCCGGCAAGGGAACATCAATTAAAGTATTAAATCCCGGCAAGGAAACATCAATTAAACGATTAAATCCCAACAAGGGAACAACAATTTAACAATTAAATCCCAACAAGGAAATTATTAATTAAAAGATTAAATCCCGTCAAGGGAAGATCAATTAAACAATTAAATCCCGGCAAGGAAACATCAATTAAACAATTAAATCCCGGCAAGGGAACAATACAACGATGACCCGGAAAGGGTATATTTCAATAACCCTTTCTCTTTATTTCACTTTCATTTCCATGATTTATTCTATCACTTGAGCCAATGCTCCAAAGGATGTAATTATCTCATATTCCTTCATCATTCGTTTTACAATTTGAGCCAATGCTCCAAAAGATGTAATGTCTCATATTTCTTGATTATTCGTTTCACAATTTGAGTCAATGCTCCAAAGATGTAATATCTCATATTTCTTGATTGTTCGTTTCACAATTTGAGCCAATGCTCCAAAGATGTAATATCTCATATTTCTTGATTGTTCGTTTCACAATTTGAGCCAATGCTCCAAAGATGTAATATCTCATATTTCTTCATTATTCGTTTCACAATTTGGGCCAATGCTCCAAAGATGTAGTTATCTCATATATCTTCACCATTCATGTTACAATTTGAGCCAATGCTCCTCGAAGTTTAATGATCACAATTGCCTTCACATGCTCTTTGCACCATATAGAAATCATCAATGAAGCATGGAAGTAACAACAAAATCAGAATATTCGCAATAATAAGACTCACGGTCAAGCTACACACGAATTTATAGATACTCGTCACCATGCCTATACATCGTACTCTAGAATTAGCAAGTAGCAAACAAGACTCAACTCCTATTCCCCCAAGCTAAGGTTAGACCAAACACTTACCTCGGGTCCGAAATATAGCAATCAACCAGAAACCACACGTTTGCTACAAGTATCCGACTCTAAATGGCCCAAATCTATTCAAATAAATTTCATACTGTAAATAACATCTCATGCAACTGATTCAACTATTCAATTCAAGGTTACGGCGCAAAATTACATGAAATGACCAAAATGCCCCCCAGGTCAACATCTCGGAGTCGGGTAAATTTTCAATTTTCAGAACCCTCGTACTCTCACGAGTCTATCCATATAAAAATCTCTAAAATCGAAGGTCAATCACCCACTCAAATCTCAATTTTAGAAACACCTAAGTTCTACCCCAAACACCCAATTTCACCCATGGAAATCTCTGATTTTTAAGTTGAAAACATGTTAAATGATGTTAATGATTGAAAGAAATGAGCAAAAACCAACTTACAAGTTATTTGGAAGAAGTCTTATTCTTGGAAAAATCGCCTAAGTGTGTTTGAGTTTGAGAAAATATGGAATTGAAGTCAAAATTCTATTTTTGTACAGTGCAGGCTACTGGTTGGCATGGGAATTGCGAACAGAGGTTCGCAATTGCGAACCCTTCGGACATTCCCAGCCTTCGCATTTGCGAACTTCTTGGTCGCATTTGCGATCAGGCCTGCCCAGGTTAACCTTCGCATTTGCGAACCTCTTGGTCGCAATTGCGATCAGGCCTGCCCAGATTAATCTTCGCATTTGCGAGCCTCTTGGTCGCATTTGCGATCAGGCCTGCCCATACCAACCTTCGCATTTGCAATGAGTAGATTGCATTTGCGAGTTCGCATTTGTGATGAGCCTGCAGAGCTGTCACACCAGCAATTTCCATGTCAAAAATTGAAGTCTGTGGCCTATCCAAAACTCACCCGAGCCCTCGGGCTCCAAACCAAATACAGAAAATACCTCAAAAGCATCCTACAAACATATCCATGCGATCAAATCGCGAAAATAACATCATATACATCGAATTAAACCTAAAAATCCATCAATTCTATCAAATTTCATAAAACATCAAATTTTCCATTTTTAGTCCGAAACACGTCAAACGGCATCCGATTTCAACCAAACTTTACATAAAGTGGTTAAACCATAAATAAGACCTATAACGGGCACCGGAACCAAAATACGGGCCCGATACCATCACTTTCTAATCAGATTTCATTTTCATTCCTCGGACTTGGGACCTCGGAATTCGATTCCGAGCATACGCACAAGTCCGATATTTTCCTAGGACCCTCCGGGACCGTCAAATCACGGGTCCTGGTCGGTTTACCCAAAATTTTGACCGAAGTCAAATTTATTCATTTTAATATCAAATCTTAGCATTTTTCACAGAATTTCATATTTAAGCTGTCCGGCTACGTGCCCGGACTGTGCATGCAAATCGAGGCAACTAAAAATGAGGTTTTCAAGGCCTCAGAAGTACGGAATGGGTAATAAAATAGGTGATGACCCTTTGGGTCGTCACAGGGATGTAGAGTAAATTGCATGATTGAACTAGTAGAGCTATGGGTAGCATGTTTTTTCAATAATTTCGGTTTTCGGAGCACATGGGCCCGAGGGCATTTTGGTCTTTTCTCATTGCGGGGTGGGAAAGTATATAATCTAAATTTGTTGTGAGTATTAGGATGAATTTTCATTGCTTTTTCGTTATGTGGTAGTTTCAGAGTGTTGTGCCTCCGTTGGAGTCGTCGGAAGGGCTTGGAGGCCGGGTATGGAAATTTCAGAGCGAGGTAAGTCTCCTTTCTAACTTTGTGACGGGGAATTATCCCCCTTGGTGAATTAATTAAATACATGCTGTTATCTTCGGGGGCAACATATGCACGAGGTGACGGGAGTCCGTGCGTAGCTACTATTATGTCATGTCCGGGTAGTCTAGGACCCACTAGCATGCCCTACGTGTTATACATGTAATCCTGCCTGTAATATTAAACTGCTATTATAGTCAAAGACGTAATTGAATATCTAAAAGAAAGCTAGGGTTCATCTTGGTGATCTTCTAAAAAGAGAATTTATCTCTCTATGGATATCTGTGTACCAGGACTAGGTTGTATCGTGGAATATCATCAAACTTGACAAATGAGTTTAAAACCTATGTTTCATGCATCTTTTAATAAGGATTCTACTTCCCTGAGAAGACTATTTTCTTAATAAAATATGGATTTAAATGTGTGGAAGTGTGTCATCACTCGAGTCGCAGGTATGATTCGCAATTGAGGGAAGCTTTATAGTAATTTGGTATAAATGTGTCAGCACCCGAGTCGCAGGTATGAATCGCGAGTTGGGGAAGCTTTATAATATTTAATATAAGTGTGTCATCACTCGAGTCGCAGGTATGATTCGCGATCGAGGGAAGCTTTATGTTAATTATATATAAGAATCAGCACTCGAGTCGCAAGTATTACTCGCGATCGAGGGGAGCTTTATATTAAGTATGTATAAATGTGATAGCACCCGAGTCGCAGGTATGATTCGCGAGCTGGGGAAGCTTTATAATATTTAAAATAAGTGTGTCAACACTCAAGTCGCAAGTATGGTTTCGCAACCGAGGGAAGCTTTATGTTAATTATATATAAGAGTCAGCACTCGAGTTGCCGGTATGATTCGCGATCTAGGGGAGCTTTAGATTAAGTATGTATAAACGTGTCAGCACCCGAGTCACAGGTATGATTTGCGAGCAGGGGAAGCTTTATGATTAAATTTAAAGAATGCACTTATGGGACGGCCATTCGAGCCTCGGCAGTGAGCAGTTTATTTTTATTGTTGGTTCGGGCCGAATGAACCTCGGCATATATACATACATATATATATACATACATATATATATATATATATACACATATCACTTACCCCTTGTGACTTCAATTGTTAAATTGACTTAAGGATATAGATTGTTAAATAACTTCATGGATAAGGACTTGACACATATTTGGGGAAAAATGAAGGAGAAACTACTTATTCACTCATCTTATTTTGAAATTACTCGGAATTATGTGCCTCATATATATTTTGTTGCTTAACTGCCTTACATGTCTACTGTATTTCACAATATTCTGTCATACATTATAGTGTTGGACCCTAGTGAGTGTCAAATTTGACCTCTCGTCACTACCTCTTTGAGGTTAGGCGGACGACTTACTGAGTAAACGTTGTTTTTGTACTCATGCTACACTTGCTATGCATTTTATTGCACAGGTACTTTCATAGCAATGTGGAGGATTCGGAGACTTAGGCGAGCTGCATCATCCGGAGGCGATCCGTAGCTGATAGAGTCACCTTCATACTGTATCTATTCATTTTAAATTTCCTTGTCCAATTGTATTTCGGACAGGCTTTGTAATGATTGTATAAATTCTTAGAAATTGCTCATGTACTTGTGACACCGGGTTTTGGGATATGTACTGGGATATAATTGCTTAAGTTAAATCTTTAAATCAGTATTTTTAATTAACATACTTTTATTTGAGTATCATGCAATAAAGTGAGCGGAAATGTATTCATAAATGTTAAAAATCGAAAAGTTATTTCAATTAATTAATGATTTGGCTTACCTGACATTGATGTCCGACGCCATCACGACCTTGGGGATTTTGGGTCGTGATAGAAAATATCCTTTCTGGAAAGACACGATTACTCCTTTCAAATTGGCAGTTTCATTAACTAGTCGTCACTAAGATTGAACAACTAATTAATTTATTAACTACCACATCAAAGTTCTTCTAAATAACATAGTCATTGCGTCTAATATTACTTTTCTTATGCATAAGCTAAACACCCGTACATTTCAAATATTTCATATGTCTTTTCTATTATTCATTATCAACAAGCAATGACTACCTAATTTGGAGTATTCTTAGTGTAAATACATTTGTTATACTCACTATTTTGAAATCATTTGATAACTTGTTTGGGCAAATTTTGTATGCTATTATTTGGGTGCTTATTTTAGTCCATAAAGAGACTTAACAAGTCTGCACACTTTTTTTTTTCAGGAACCCCAAAACCTTCAGATTGTTCCATGTAAATTTTTTATTTCCAAATCTCAAATTAAGAAGATTATCTTCACATCCATGTGATGAATTTCAAGGCCATACATTGTAGTCAATACTACTATTATACATATATGTAATACTCATAACCGATGAGTATGTGTTAAAATAGTCAAGCCCTTCTCGTTGTCTATACCCTTTAACAATAAGTGTTTCCTTATATAAATCAGTAGTTCCATCATCTTTTATTTTTCTCTTGAAAATCTATTTGGAACCCAATAGTTTGTTCTCTAGAGTAAGATCAGCTAACTCCTAAGTATGATTATTTAATATGAATTCTATAGTGGCTTCTTCTTTTCGAGGAAGACATATTTTCTTTCAAAGTTTGAAGCTCATTTTCCAACAGGAATGTTAGAAAATCTCATCCGGATGAAGTAGTTATCCTTTGATGTTTACTACTGTAACGACCCGGCCAATCTCTCTGTGAGATTTACCCTGTTTCCCCCATTTCTAGAATTGTCATATATTGATAGCATGTTTTTGTTGTGTTGGGTCAGTTTGTTTGTGTCCGGAGAGGTCATGGTGAGAATTGAGGCATTTAGTCTCTTTAAGTAGCCTAAAAGTTGAGAAAGTCAACTGGGAGTTGACTTATTGGTGAATGACCTCAGAAAGCGGATTTTATGGCTCAGATAGCTTCGTTAGGTGATTTGGGACCTAGGAGTGTGTTCGGAATGAGGTTTTGAGGTCCGGTGTAGAATTAGGCTTGAATTGGTGAAAGTTAGTTTTGGCGATTTCCGGTCGGCAGCTATCGGGGTCGGAATGAGATTTCGGAAGATGGAGCGGGTCCGTAATGCCATTTTGGTTATGTGTGCAAAATTTCAGGTCAATCAGAGCTGTTTTGGTTGGTTTCGGCGTAGTTGACGAAATTTGGAAGTTTCAAAGTCCATAGGCTTGAATTTGATGTAATTTTTGTGTTTTCGTGTTGTTTTTGGTGTTTCGGGGGCTCTACTAAGTTTGAATAATGCTATGGGGAGTGTTGGTATGTTTGTTTGGGGCCCCGAGGGGCTCGAGATTGATTTCGGATGGTTGGCGGAGTTTTGAACTTGGAAAATATGCAGCAAATAGCTGCTGGTGTAAGTTTCTGGTGTTGGCCGCACCTGTGGATGGGTAGCCGTAGGTGTGATGTCACAGCTGTGAAAGGCCATGCGCAGGTGTGAAAGGAGGCTAGGTAGGGGAAATCCGCAGGTATGAAGAGATGGCCGCACCTTAGAAGCCGCAGATGCGAAAAAGTGGCCATAGGTGCGAAAATTGGTCTGTTACTGGGATTCTGCAGGTGCGCGCCTGGGATCGCGGGTGGGGGTCCGCAGGTGCGATTAAGTGTCCGCATGTGCGGGAATGCTTGGTTGAACAGTATAAAAGAGGCCTCCATGAAATTTATTTCATTCCACCATTGTTGCATGCGGTTCTTCAGTGAAAGTAAGTTCTCAGGTTATTAAAATCGTTTTTATGCTATTTTGTTCGGATTAGGCTTATAAATTCGAGGATTAAAGTATGAAAAGGTTGGCAAGAATGGGGGGAGGATTGGAAAATTCTTTTGTCAATTCGGGTAGGAAATTGTGGTCCGGTTGTGGTGTTTTTTGTATGAGTAGAATCGTGGGAGGATGAGGTTCCTTTTGATGTGATATTTATGAAATTCCGAGACGTGGGCCCGGGGATCGGGTTTGGCCGAATTTTGAGATTCTTGTATAATTTGATAGTTTTCAATTGGGTTGTGTTCGTTTAGTATATATTAATGATGTTAAACTGGTTTTGGCTAGATTCGGAGCAATCGGGAGCCAATTTGAGGGGCAAGAGCATAGCGGACTAGTGTTGTGGCCCGGTAGAGGTAAGTAATGGTTATAAATCTTGTCCTGAGGGTATGAAACCCTGGACTACGTATTTCTCACTGATTTTAGAATGGCGCACATATCAGATGACGAGTATGTGGCGCACACTGATTTTTGGATTGGACTAGGTCCATTCCGCGGCAACTAATGAGTTGCATATTTTACTTAAAACCTTATGTTAAATTATGTTCTAAAGATTGTTGAAGTATTTGGGTTATAAGCCGTGTTTGGGGCCTCGTGCCGATTTGTTTAGATACCTTGGGGGCTTTTTACTACTATTTTCCTCACTATTTATTGATGATTTAACTCAGCCACATTGTGCTTACTGTTTTCGAAATTCAGCCTGATTTACACTACTTTGAGAAATATAAATGATGTTTTGGGTAGATTACCCTGTTTTACTTATTCGCCCGAGGGGCTTTTTGAGAGGTTCTACTGAGTGAGGCCAAGGGCCTGATTGTGAGGATATGATACGCCACAAGGTGGCTTGATATTAGCGCTTGGGCTGAAGGAGCCCCTCCGGAGTCTGTACATACCCCCAATGAGCACACCGAGTGCCGAGTGACGAGTGATTGGGAGGAATGAGTGATTGTGAGGTGTTGAATGACTGATTCTTAGTGATTGTTAAGCATGCCCGAGTGGTCGATTATGATAGATGTGTTCCCCGAGAGGCCCCTATATGATTCAATTCATTTCCATACTAAATCTTTCGGTTTGTAGTTGTTGAATATATACAATTTCCAAAGGATTTTTTTGAATTTGGTTTTAAGGCATGATGATTTCATATATCTATGTTTATACTGTCGGAAAGTAAGGATGTGCATATTGTGAATTGATGAAATTGATTTTTATGTGTTTCCTTGACGCTTAGACTTGATTTATCTTCATTACTACTGAGTTGGTGTACTCACATTACTCCCTGCACCCTGTGTGCATATTCAGGTTCAGATACCGAGCATTAGCTATCTTTTCCGTGCGGAGCCAGAATGCAGGATATAGAGGTAGCTATTCAGCGTCTGCAGCAATCTCTGTTTTCCCTTCTTCTTGTATCTTGATATTTATTCGGAGGTTTTGTATTATAATAGTATACCTTTGGCTTATTTTCCTTAGATGCTCATGACATGTTGGCTCCGGGTTTTGGGGTTGGTAGCACTCTTTATTGGCCTAATGTATTTAGTAAGCTCTGTATATTTTATGAATTCTTGAATTTGGATTGGGATTTTGAAAGAAATTGTGAACATGTGGTTATTGGCTAGCCTAGTTACACGATACGCGCCATCACGGTCGGTTTAGGTTTTGGGGTCGTGACAGTGTTGTATCAGAGCCTAGGTTACATAGGACTCAACAGTCATGAGCAGGTTTAGTAGAGTCTTGCAGATTGGTACGGAGACGTCTGTACTTATCTTCGAGAGGCTGCTGAACTTTTAGGAAACATTTCCATCTTTCTTGAACTATTTCGTGCTAATCTATTGATTCTTGAAATCTGAACTTACCTTGTTTCATTCTCTCACAGATGGTGAGGACACGCAATACCGATCAGAGTGACCAGTCACCGACTAGACCAACGAGAGGTCGAGGCCGCGGTCAAGGCCGTGGTAGAGGTAGGGGTCAAGCCCGCGCAGCAGCCGCGACAGTACCACCAGATCCCCTTATCGATCAGGATCAGGTTCTCGCCGATGGTGTTCTAATGGGACAGGCTCAGGCACCAGCAGTGCCTATGGTTTTTCGAGGTCTTCAGGAGACCCTGTCCTAGATATTGACAGTGTGCACCAATTTGGCTCAGGAATTCGCCATGTCTTCTATTGCCACCATAGCTCAGGCCAGGGGAGGCAATCAGACTCCAACTGCCCGAGAGCAGCCCTTGCTCAGCCAGTTGCTCCGATCCAGGATTATGTGGTACCTGCTATGCCTGAGGACGAGCAGCACAGGTTGGAGAGTTTCAGCATGGTTCAGCCTCCGACTTTTAGCGGTACAGCGGGTGAGGATGCCCATGGGTTTCTAGATAACTGCTAGAGGATACTAAGTACTGCGGATATTTTGGAGACCAGTGGGGTCTCATTTGTTAAATTTCAGTTTGCGGGTGTTGCCCTTACTTGGTGGGAGTCATTCGAGAGGCGTAGGCTGGTTGGTTCAACACCTCTCACCTGGTAGCAGTTCTCCATGATATTTTTGGAGAAGTATGTTCCTCAGTCCCATAGAGAGGAGCAGCGTAGGCAGTTAGAGCGACTGTGCCAGGGAGAGTTATCATTTACTAAGTACGAGATGAGGTTTTCCGAGTTGGATAGGCATGCATCTAAGATTGTCCCTACTGATAGGGAGAGCATGAGGAGGTTTGTAGATTATCTTTCTTATCAACTCCGACTATTTATGACTCGGGAGAGAGTATCGGGTGCTTCATTCGAGTAGGTTTTCAAGATATTGAGTCTGTTCGCTGCCAGGAGCGGGAGGAGAGTGAGGCCAAGAGTTCTCTTGGATCAGGCAGTTATAGTGGTGCTCCCTTCAGGGGGGAGTTTCAGCAGGGTAGGGGCCTTTCATTCAGGCCTCCTCAGTCAGGCCACTCAGCATATAGTGGTGCATCTTCAGGGCATGGTCCCCGTGGTTCTCTTTCAGACCGTACTTCATTTGGTGCCCTCCCAGCTCAGAGTGCAGCTCCAGCACGCCCAGTTCAGACTTCTTTTATGAATGAGTCTTCCAGTAGTTGTTCGGGTGCTAGGGGTTTCTATTAGTCCCTGCCTCCAGCTCCAGGGAGTTTCTTTGACTGTGGAGAGTTCGGGCACGTGTGGAGGCAGTGTCCCCGCCGTTCCAGTGGATCTTCTTAGCAGAGGGGCCAGCCCTCGACTTCAGCTCTAGTTACTTCACCACCCGCCTAGGCAGCCAGGGGTGGTAGTCAGTCAGCCAGAGGGCGCCCAAGAGGGGGAGGTCGAGCAGGGAGAGGTCAGGCTTGCATGTATTCATTTCCACCCTAGCCAGATGCTATGGCCTCAGATGCCGTGATCGCAGGTATTGTCTCAGTTTTTTGCCGAGATGCATTGGCTTTATTTGACCCTTATTCTACATATTCCTATGTTTCTTCATATTTTTCCCGTTTTCTGGATGTGACCCGTGAGTCTCTAGTCACCTATGTTCATGTGTCGACTCCGGTGCGCGATACTGTTGTTGTGGACCGTGTGTATTGGTCGTGCATGATGTTTATTGGGGGTCTGGAGACCCGAGTGGACCTACTGTTACTCAGCATGGTCGATTTTGATGTGATATTGGGCATGGATTGGTGATCTCCGTGCCATGATGTTCTTGATTGTCACGCTTAGACCGTGACCTTAGCTATGCCAGGGTGTCCGACGGTTGAGTGGAGAGGTTCTTCTGAGTATATAGCTAGTAGGGTGATTTCCTACCTGAAGGCTCAGCGCATGGTTGAGAAAGGGTGTTTATCTTCTTTGGGCTTTGTGAAGGATGTCAGTGGTGAGACTCCCGCTATTGATTCAGTTCCTGTGGTCCGTGACTTTCCGGATGTGTTTCCTATTGTCACAACCCATACCGATGGGTCGCGACGAGCACCCGATACCTTACTCGACCGAGTACCAACGTAACATATCTTTCTTATTACATTATCATTAACACGTGACATACAGGCCTAGTATGCCAACATAATCATTTACAAACTCAAAACATAGGCTGACAAGGCTGCAAAATCTTTCACGTATACGACATATGTCGAAAAGACTCTAAGAGTACATAAATGTCATAAAGGTCGGGATAGAGTCCCACCATACCAACCAATACACATCTAAATCATACTAACCAAACAAGCGACTCTGAAGCAAATGGAGTGCACCAACATCTTCAGTTGAACTGATAGCCTACTTGGAGGGCTCTCCTGTGGGCATGAAACGCAGTGTCCCCAAGCAAAAGGGACGTCAGTACGAATAATGTACCGAGTATGTAAGGCACATAATGTACATAAGAGACATGGAAGAAATATAGAGTACACGACTCAACATGTAAGTCTGAATAACTTTGTAAATCATAAATCACTTTTAGCAGCATGCATATGCGTATGAATGTCATGTCGTGCATAGGTATATGTTTCATAACATCATCAGCCTCTGAGAGCATCCCAACATATCATATCGACCACTGTGGGCAAAATCATCGTCATATACCAGCTGATCAGTGGTGGTGCGTATATAACGCTATAACCTTTCACATATCTTATATACATATATATATACATACATATATACGCGTATATAACGCTCTTTGAATATACATAGATATATACACGTATATAACGCCGTTTGAAAAATATTTCAGCCACAGCGGGCAACATCATCATCATATACCAGTTGATGGGGTGGTGGTGCGTATATAATGCCGTAACCTTTTCCCATATCCCATATACACATATTTACATATTTACATATATACGCGTATATAACGCCATCTGGTCATGAGTCAATGTGGATATGTAAATGCATGAAATACATATGATATACGTCAATAAAATCTCTCGGTACGTCATAAGCCATTATGCCTCTGAATAATATCATGAAATAAACTTTACTAACATACGTATTTTTGAGACCCATGAACAAAAGATACTAATAATTCACACGGGGAATCAAGAATATAGACACACCTAGTATTTTTATGAATAGAGTAATTTGTGGAAACCATGAATTTGCTCGTTTCTTCCGTATAATTTGGACCATACCAAAAGAAATAAGGGATAGCCTTAACATACCTGCCGATTCTCTTGACAATCCCTCTAACACACTTCTTTCGTGATAAAACACGTTAACGTGAGTAGAAAAATATCCGTATAATGTTCTTGAGAAATATTATACAGGGCTCCCTTAGGATTTCAAATCACGTTGCTTTTATGTCGTATAACTTCGCATGAAGCTGAAGATCGTTACTTGGTTGATGAAAATTGTTTCCATATTTTTGTGAATCTGATCACAATTTGGTATAGCTTTCCTTGCTGAAATAGTAATGTTTCAATTCTTATCTTTATGAACTTTACAAGATTCTTACATCACGTTACTTATCAAATAAATATACCAGGAATGGCTTTCCTTAGCTTTTGAATACAATAATTTTATACAGGTAAACATAGCATCTCATGCTTTGTGACTCATTATCACATTATTACCACTTTGGTTTAGATTGATGTCAAGTGGAAGCCCAAAAAAAGTTATTTATCCATTTAATCATAATTATCTTCAATTAATTACGTAATATTTCGTTACCCAGTAATTAATCAATTACCCGCATAATTAAGAATTATCTCAACTTACTTAAAATACTAATCACTTTCAATATACCGTGTACCTTACTATCATGGTCATGTAGTACCTTGTATGGCACTAGTCCATAAATATCGATTATTAACGCTCGCCCCTTATTTTATCCCAATATGCAAACTTGGACGAAAAGTTCATTTTCTTTGACTTTCTTCCCCTGTCACCATCATGAATTTAATCATCATTTGTTTAAAAAAAGCATAATCCCTATAATCTCAAAATAATCTTTTTCCTTGGACTAAGGTCAATTACATTACGACAAATTCACTGTACATTACTGCAGGGTGAAACATCTTCGTAACTTATTATTGTGAAGCGTAACATCACCGCAATGTAGTACTACAAGGTGACATTGTCGTAATATAATACCGCGGGACGTAATATTGACATAATATTGCAGGGTGTAACATCATTCCCCTTTTGGAACATTCGTCCTCGAATATTGACCAATGCAATTATCATTTTCTTAATTTATATCTTCCGAATACTTTAGAAATTTCCTTTCTATCTAGGCGACTGTTCTGTGAATAGGTCCAAATTCTACGGCATCCCTCCTTAGGCCTCCTTCTCACACCAAAAATTGTAGCCAGAATCCTTCCAATATCGTAATTGTTGCTACCTTTCATCATGCAGTCTGTGTAGTTTTAATCTTGTAAGTGTGTCCAATCTCTAGGATTCACATGTAGAGCTTGATAAGATGTCCCTTTGGGAATTTATGAGTATACTGAAGTTCTTCGCTCGGTACTTGGTTGAATTCACGAATATTGTTATATCTCATCGCACAGGTCCGTTTAACCACCCTTATGAATTTACTGCCACAACTCTTACTTTAATTTATCGTTGCTGAGGTCTGCTACTAAATCCCAGCTTACTCTCATTGCTCATTCCATATGCATGAATTTATGTCTTTTAATGCTTCCTCGTTACTGCTCATCTTCAGAATGACGTTCCAATCTCATCTCATACTTTGTGACTTTTGTCCATCTATTGTTGTAACACCTTAATATTGATCTACAATATATCAGTGATAACTTGAAACTTCTTACGTAATACTTTTCCTCTATGGCTTACGTTACCTCAAGGAATATCTGAAGTGATTCCCATAATCTTATTTCATAGTGTCTCAATGTGATTCACCTTATGGGGGTTTCCTAAATTCGTTCCGCCATCGAAATCGTTTCTTCTTCTCTTATTTTTTTTTCTCTTCAATTCATTATTCAAACGAAGGCCCAAACATCATCCTTTATATGTCACTATTATACCCTCATTTTATTACCGGGGTGGCACTCTAAATTGTTATTAGTCTTAGACTCATTTGAGTTCATTCAGGCTATAGTGAGCTTTGTATAATTTAGAGAAACCATCTGCCCTTCTTGTCTTCATGGGATTAATCCTGAGGACTTATCCATTTTCGTTACCTTCTCACTCTCCCTTTCTTACCTTTACTCCTATCTTCTAGAACCTTGTTGCTTCACCAAAAAATGGCTTGCGACCTACAAAACTCTATTTTTATTACTTTCAACCTTTCCACTTGCTTGCACCATAGATTTCCTTATGCCATTTGGGGACATTAAGCGAGACATCACATCGTCTCTAACTCTTCTTTACTGTCTTAATTAGCCTCCTTGATATCTAGAACCCATAGGCTATGAGATATGCCACTGACTATGCCGCTATCATTCCTGGATATTGAATCCCAGCACTTCTAGCCTTTTATCGAAGTGTGGACTATTCACATATTTTGCCTTTGAGTATCTCGTACGTTGTTCACCTTTACCTTACTTACCTTAAAATATCACATCGTATCTTCTATGTCTTTCGTGACCTCCCTTCCACCTAGGTGTAATTCACGTCCATAACTTTGAAGCTCTTATTAATATATTCACACCTCCGGTATATACACAATCCGGTGGGAGCTTCGTACTGACTTCTTATGAGGCTGGTACTACTTCTAACTAGATTCCTTGTAGAGCCATTATAGATTATGGTTGTTGTGCCATTTCTCTTCGACATCTGATATTAAGAGTGATTCTGTCATGTTCTCCAGGACAACTTCTATAATTTTTCTATGTCCAATAATCAGACTCCTGATTTACTTAGGTGGTGTAATTCTTTATTTTCCTCTTCCTTCTGATCAGCCCTTACGTAGGCTTAAGCTATATTCCGGTCTGTGGCTCATGGTATTAGTTATTACCTTAGCCTTTCAAGGGAGTTATAGAATATTCATGATACAATCTTCTAACGATTCAATCCTTTGTCTATGCCCTGGGCTCAATTATTTCTTTTATTATACTGGAGTCTTCTATGGTTGTATGATTGTCAACAAATATGCTGCCTGGGTAATGCTCCAAAATCTTGAGTGTATCCATAATGTACTAACTCTGGATCATTGATCAAATAATTCTTTCGTTCCATCTTAGCTTTCTTTCAACGTAAGCTATTACTTTTCCTGGTCTTTCTGCACTTGCGTCCATACTTAGCTTATCTTAGTGCCCACACTTGCCAGAGTTTTCATACAACTTATCTGATCTCGAATATTACTTTTAATTCTTACTTCCCATTCATTATCCACAGTAGGTTCCACTTTCCTTTGGAATGCTTACAATGTTGTTGCGAGATTGTTGTTATATGACCATTTCCTCTTTAGGTCGTTGTGCTTAGATTGAAGCCTTCTTTCCTAACTTTCCAGCTAGTCTTTCGTTGTAGTACTTGTGGAGAACCCTTGACTCTCGTAAATTTGTGAGCTTATTACAGACCTTTTTGATATCCTTACTTGCCTATAATCATCTATATTTGCTTACTTCTATTCCCTTGTGCTTGTATGGTTGCTTCTAAAATGATATTTTGACTGCCTTCCCAGTGGTGCTTTCTTTTATCCCCGTAACATTCATACGTATATTTAACTACCCCGATTCTTGTTTGAATATATCTCAATTATTATAATGATATTCTTCGAGGCTGAACTCTCCATGCGGGGTTCTACTATGTTTATCTCACACGATCTGATGACTCATCTGTATCCTTCTGCTTAGCCATAACCGGGATCTTCTTGACCAATTACTAACTACTCGTTGGCCCATTATCATATCAATATTCCTCGTAATCTTTCTTGGGTTACTTCATTTGTCTTAATTTACGTCTCGCACTGGCTCCTTATTTATTAATAATAGCTCGGGCAGGAACCTTTACTTCCTCTCCTTGACGTCGTGCATGCACAATATTCTTGAATCGTAGAGTATTTGTTAGATTTGAATAAGTGACATATCATTCCTCTTTCATTTATCACATTCTTCCTTTACTGTTCCATAGTCACTAGAACCACTTAGTTCTGGCTTAACCACATTACCCCATATTCCCCCCTTTAGGGATGTACTAAAAACTTAAGCCACGAGGATCTACCTATATATATTTTACCTCTTCATATTTGGCGTCGTTTTTTAACATCAGTGATCCGTACTAGCCTTGCGGATATTCTTCTGTACCAAGGATGACAAATTCCCTTACTCGCGAGGGTGACACTTAGCGTAACCGGCACATACAGTCTCTTAACCTTAACTTTTCTCACATTGATTGCTCTAGGGAATCGTATCCCTGAATGACTATTCTCTGAATCATCGTGAATCTTCTTCTGTGGTCTGTCCTATTATTGCCGGAATGTGATATGAAATTCTCATGATGCTGACTACTACTAAATTACTCAGCCCCTAATTCATTTTTAGTTTATCTTGTTTGCCAGTCCATACTGATTTCTGTTACTCTAGGGATTAACTCTCCCCTCTGGTAGTCGCGTTTGAGTTACGAACTTATTTCTCGAAATGAGGATATAACCTTATGGCCTATACTCTTTCGTTGTCTTAAGGCTCATCACATTTCGTCTCTTACTTCATTTGACTATAGGTTTTGTATCACTCTACCATTTTCATCCATGTATCACACCTTATTTATAATGCTTCTTTATATCTCTTCTCATTACTCTGCTAATTTTTTTGCATATCCCTTTTCTTGTGAAAACATCAATACGACATTCTTTTGCTTTTAGCTTCCCTTTTCTCTATCCTCTGGTTCTTTGGGTTGCTCAACATCCTCGCTCTCCTAGGATGAGAGCCACACTTAAGGTAATATTTATCCCATCCAGGCTTTCAGTGCGTATCTTCTAAATGCTAGTATTCACATCTAATCGTTATATTCTAGGGTGCACCATCTGGGTGTCTCACAAGAAAACTATTGGCACATTTGTAATACCCTTTGGAAATGCCAACAAAAGCAAACAATCCATTCACTATTTTGGGCCACTCTACCCCATTCGGATCTTGATATCCCGTCCTCTTCTTAATCTACACCTGTTAGCCCCCATAGGGCATAACTGAAATGGGTGTGACCGATTGTACATACCCCTGTTACTATTGAATATAACTCAAAAATCTCATGTTTCTCTGCCTTAATTATAACCGATGTTAACCTTGATTAACTGGGCACCTCGTACCCTTTTCACCTTGCTCCTTTTACTTGTTGAAACTTGTATTTATCTTCTTAATCTCTAATTGTCTTTCACCATAGAGGTGGATAGGCATTCTTGCCTTAAGGCTCCTTATTAAGAGACTTGCACCTTTCAGTACGGACGTGATTTGCTGAAGACCTCATACTTACTTATCATAAGCATGATACAAATTCGAGTTCCTCTAATTCAACACTTCCATAGCTATATCTCTTATCGATACTCTTTCTGAACGTAGGTATCGTCTAATTACGAATAAAAATAGAATTTCGGAATTTGAATTCTAATAAGCGAGCTTTACCACACGATCTAGAGTAAGAAGAAAGAGTGACAATCCTAAAGGCCCTGTAACCTCCTGCTTATAAATGTTGTGCACGACACACCCATAAATCAAGACTCTACTAGACACAGCTTGTAGACTCCCTAGGACAGAACTGCTCTGATACCACTTTTGTCACGACCCAAACCGATGGGCCGCGACGGGCACTCGATACCTTACTCGACCGAGTACCAATGTAACGTAACTTTCTTATTACATTATCATATACATGTGACATACGGGCCTAATATGCAAACATAATCATTTACAAACTCAAAAGATAGGCCGACAAGATCGTACAATCTTTCACGTATATGACATATGTCTACAAGCCTCTAATAGAACATAAATGTCATAAAGGTCAGGATAGAGTTCCGCCATACCAAACAATACCCGTCTAAATCATACTAACCAAATAAGCGACTCCGAAGCAAATAGAGCGCACCAAAATCTTCCGCTGAGCTGATAGCCTGCTTGGAGGGCTATCGACCAGTCTATCGGGACATGCGGGGATGAAACGCAATGTCCCGAGGCAAAAGGGACGTTAGTACGAATAATTTACCGAGTATGTAAGGCACATAATTTACATAAGAGACATGGAAGATATATAGAGTACATGACTCAACCTGTAAGTCTAAATAACTTTGTAAATCATAAATCACTTTTAGCAGCATGCATATGCATATGAATGTCATGTCGTGCATAGGTATATGTTTCATAACATCATCAGCCTCTGAGGGCATCCCATCATATCATATCAGCCACTGTGGGCAAAATCATCGTCGTATACCAGCTGATCAAGTGGTGGAGCATATATAACGCGATAAACTTTTCCATATCCCATATACATATATATACACATATATATATGCATATATAACACCGTTTGAACGTACATATATATATACGCATATAGAACACCGTTTGAACCATATTTCAGCCACTGTGGGCAACATCATCATCATATACTAGCTGATCAGGTGGTGGTGTATATAACGTCGTAACCTTTTCCCATATCCCATATACATATATTTATATATATACGCGTACTTAACGCCATCGGATCATGGGTCAATGTGCATATGTAAATGCATGAAATGCATATGAAATACGTCAATAAAATCTCTCGGTACGTCATAAGCCATTATGCCTCTGATTAATATCATGAAATAAACTTTACCAACATAGGTATTTTCGTGACCAATGAAAAGAAGATAATAATTCACATTGGGAATCAAGAATATAGACACCCCTAATATTTCTATGAATAGAGTAATTTATGGAAACCATGAGTTTGCTCGTTTCTTCTGTATAATTTGGACCATGCCAAAAGAAAGAAGGAATAGCCTTAACATACTTGCCGATTCTCTTGACAATCCCTCTAACACACATCTTTTGTGATAAAACACGTTACGGTTGATCGAAGTAGGGAAATATCCGTATGATGTTCTTGTGAAATATTATACAGGGCTCCCATAGAATTGCAAATCCCGTTTCTTTTACGTCGTATAACTTCGCATGAAGCTGAAGATCGTTACTTCGTTACTGTAAATCGTTTCCATATTTTTGTGAATTTGATCACAATTTCGTATAGCTTTCTCTGCTGAAATAATAATGTTCCAATTCTTATCTTTATGAACTGTTCAAGATTCTTACATCATGTTACTAATCAAATAAAGATAACGACAATGGCTTTCCTTCGCTTTTAAATACAAGAATTTATATGTGTAAACATAGCATCTCATGCTTTATGACTCATTATGCCATTATTGCCAATTTGGCTTAGATTGATGCCAAGTGGCAGCCCAAAAAAAGATATTTATCCACTTAATCATAATTATGCCCAATTAATTAGGTAATGTTCTGTTACCCGGTAATTAACCAATTACCCGCATAATTAGGAGTTATCTCAACTTACTTAAAATACTAATCGATTTAAAATACCTTGTACCTTACTATTATGGTCATGTAGTACCTTGTATGACACTAGTCCATAATCGATTATTAACGCTCGGCCCCTATTTTATCCCAATATGCCAAACTTGGACGAAAAGTTCATTTTCTTTGACTTGCTTCCCCTCTTACCATCATGAATTTTCTCATCGTTTGTTTAAAAATAGCATAATCCCTATAATCTCAAAATAATCTTTTTCCTAGGACTAAGGTCAATTATATTACGAAAAATTCAACGTACATTATTGTAGGGTGCAACTTCTTCGTAACTTATTACTGCGAAGCGTAACATCACCGTAATGTAGTACTACAAGGTGACATTATTTTAATATAATAGTGCGGGACGTAATATTGACGTAATATTGATGGGTGTAACACATTATAGGCATGCCACATGACATGGATATCGATTTTGGTATTAACTTGGTGTCAGGAACCCAGCCTATTTCTATTCCACCTTATCGTATGGCACCAGCACAGCTAAACGAATTGAAGGAGCAGCTTTAGGAACTCTTGGATAAGGGGTTCATTCGGCCTAGTGTGTCACCTTGGGGTGCATCGGTGTTGTTCGTGAAGAAGAAGGATGGGTCCATGCGTATGTGTATTGATTGTCGACAGCTGAACAGAGTTATGGTGAAGAATCGGTATCCCTTGCCCCGCATTGATGATTTGTTTGACCAATTTCAGGGAGCTAGAGTGTTTTCCAAGATTGACTTGAGATACGAGTATAGTCAGTTAAAAATTTGGGATTCTGACATTCCGAAGACTGCTTTCAAAGCCATATATGGTCATTATGAGTTCTTGGTTATGTCATTTGGGTTGACCAATGCCCCAGTTGCGTTCATGCAATTGAATAACAGTGTGTTTCATTCTTACCTCGATTATTTCGTCATTTTGTTCATTGATGACATCCTGGTTTATTCTCGTATCTAGAAAGAGCATGCTCAGCATTTGAGAGTTTGTGTTACAAAGGTTTAGGGAGAAGAATCTTTATGCAAAATTCTCCAAGTGTGAGTTTTGGCTTGGTTCGGTAGATTTCATGGGGCACGTGGTGTCTAGCGAGGATATTCAGGTTGATCCGAAAAAAGAAAGAAGCGGTGCAGAGTTGACCTAGACCGTCCTCAGCTACAGAGATTAGGAGTTTCTATGGTTTGGGGGGATATTACCGTCGCTTTGTGGAGGGATTCTCTTCTATTACTTCGCCTTTGACCAGATAGACCCAGAAGGGTGCTCCATTCCGATAGTCTGATGAGTTTGAGGAGAGCTTTCAGAAGCCCAAGTCAGCATTGACCACAACTCTGGTACTAGTTTTGCCTACTGGTTCGGGTTTCTTACACAGTCTATTGTGATGATTCTAGAGTTGTTTTGGGAGCGATATTGATGCAGGACGGTAGGGTGATTGCCTACGCGTCTAGATAGTTGAAGGTGCACGAGAAGAATTATCCAGTGCACGATCTTGAGTTAGCTTCCATTGTCCATGCCTTGAAGATTTGGCGGCATTATTTTATGGAGTGTAAGTATCTGCTGAGGCAGAAGGACTTGAATTTGCGTCAGAGGAGATGGTTAGAGCTTCTCAAGGATTATGACCTCACTATCTTATATCATCGGGGGAAGGCCAATGTAGTGGCTGATGCCCTGAGTCTCAGAGAAGAGAGTTTGGGGAGTCTAGCCTACCTTCTAGTAGCAGAGCGGCCATTAGCCCTTGATGTTCGGGCCTTAGCGAGTCGGTTGGTGAGATTGGATCTATCAGAGCCCCTGCGGGTGTTGGCTTGTGTAACCTCCAAGTCTTCTCTTTATGATGAGATTAGAGCACGTCAGTATGATGATCCACATATGCTTGTTCTTCAGGACAGGGTCCGTCGTGGTGATGCCAGGGATATGGTTATTGGTGATGACAGGTTCATGAGGATGCAGGGTCGGATTTGTGTGCCAAATGTAGATGGGCTTCGAGATTTGATTCTAGCAGAGGCTCATAGTTCGCAGTATTCCATCCATCCGGGTGCCGCGAAGATGTATTAGGATTTGAGGCAGCATTATTGGTGGAGGAGGACGAAGAAACATATTGTGGAGTTTGTGGCTTGGTGTCTCAACTGTCAGACGGTCAAGTATGACCATCAGAGACCGGGTGGATTGCTTCAGAGATTGGATATTCTGGAGTGGAAGTGGGAGCGGATCACCATGGACTTCGTAGTTGGACTCCCACGGACTTCGAGGAGGTTTGATGCTATATGGGTTATTGTGGATTGGCTGACAAAGTTCGCGCACTTCATTCCTGTTGGTACTACTTATTCTTCGGAGAGGTTAGCTGAGATTTATATCAGGGAGATTGTCTGATTGCATGGGGTTCCAGTTTCTGTCATTTTTGACAGAGGCACTCAGTTCCCATCTCAGTTTTGGAGAGTCGTACAGAGAGAGTTGGGTACTCAGGTTGAGTTGAGCACATAATTTCATCCTCAGACCGACGGGCAGTCGGAGCGTACCACTCAGATTTTGGAGGATATGTTACGTGCTTGTGTGATTGACTTTGGTGGTTCACGGGACCAGTTTCTACCACTAGTTGAGTTTGCATATAATAACAGCTATCGGTCGAGTATCCAAATGGCTCCGTATAAGGCTTTATATGGTAGGAGGTGCAAATCTACGGTTGGTTGGTTTGAGTCGGGCGAGGCTATGTTTTTGGGCACAGACTTGGTTCAGGATGTGTTGGGTAAGGCGAAGTTGATTCAGAACCGGCTTCACACGGTGTAGTCTAGGAAGAAGAGTTACGCAGACCGGAAGGGCCGAGATGTGTCTTTCATAGTTGGGGATAAGGTGCTGCTAAAAGTGTCGCCCATGAAGGGTGTTATGAGATTCGTGAAAAGGGGGAAGCTGAGTCCCAGGTTCATTGGGCCATTTGAGGTGCTTCAGAGGATTGGGGAGGTAGCTTATAGGCTTGCTATGTCTCTCAGTCTATCGAGTATTCATCCGGTATTCCATGTTTCGATGCTCTGGAAGTATGTTGGTGACTCGTCTCATGTTTTGGACTTCAGCACGGTTAAGCTCGAGGGTGATATGTCATATGAGGTAGAGTTAGTGGCTATTTTGGGTCGACAGGTCAGGAAGCTGAGGTCTAAGGATATAGTTTCAGTTAAAGTTCAGTGGAGACGGCAGCCGGTGGAGGATACCAGGGAGACCGAGCGGGAGATGCGGGACAGATATCCTCACTTATTCGAGACTCTAGGTATGTTTCTAGACCCATCGAGGATGAACGTTTGTTCAAGAGGGGGAGGATGTAACGACCCGACAAGTCGTTCCGTGAGATTTACCCTGTTTCCCCGATTTCTGCATTTGTCATATATTGCTAGCCTATTTTTGTTGTGTTGGGTCAGTTGGTTTGGGTCCAGAGTGGTCATGTTTAGAATTGAGGCATTTAGTTTCCTAAAGTAGCCTAAAAGTTGAGAAAGTCAACTGAGAGTTGACTTATTGGTGACCGATCTCAGAATGCGGATTTTATGGCTAGGATAGCTTCGTTAGCTGATTTGGAACTTGTAAGTGTGTTTGGAATGAAGTTTTGAAGTCCGGTGTAGAATTTGGCTTGAATTGGTGAAAGTTAGTTTTTGTAGATTTTCGATCGGCAGTGGAAAATAGGCTATCGGGGTCGGAATGGGATTCTTGAAGTTCGAGCAGGTCCGTAATGCCATTTTGGGTATGTGTGCAAAATTTCATGTCAATCAGAGGTGTTTTGGTTGGTTTCGGCGTAGTTGGCGAAATTTGGAAGTTTCAAAGATCATAGGCTTGAATTTGATGTAATTTTGGTGTTTTCATGTTGTTTTTGGTGTTTCGAGGGCTCGACTAAGTTTGAATAATACTATGGGGTGTGTTGGTATGTTTGGTTGGGGGCTCGACATTGATTTTAGATAGTTGGCGGAGTTTTGAACTTGGAAAAAATTCAGCAAATAGTTGTTGGTGTAAGTTTCTGGTGTTGGCCGCACCTTCGGATGGGTAGCCGTAGGTGCGGAAGGAGGCTAGGCAGGGGAAATCCGCAGGTGCGAAGAGATGGCTGCAGGTGCGGAAAAGTGGCCGTAGGTGCGAAAATTGGTCCGTTAGTGGGATTCTGCAGGTGTGCACCTAGGAGCACAGGTGCAATTAAGTGTCTGCAGGAGCGGAAATGCTGCGCAGAACAGTATAAAAGAGGCCTCTGTGAAATTTATTTCATTCCACCATTGTTGCATGCGGTTGGAGCTCATTTGAATGCAAATTGAAGAGGGAATTCGTGGTTCTTCAATGAAGGTAAGTTCTCGGGTTATTAAAATCATTTATATGCTATTTTGTTCGGATTAGGCTTGTAAATTGGAGGATTAAAGTAGGAAAAGGTTGGGAAGAATGTGGGGAGGATTGGAAAATTCTTTTGGCAATTCGGGTAGGCAATTGTGGTCCGATTGTGGTGTTTTTTTTATTAGTAGAATCGTGGGAGGACGAGGTTTCTAGTGATGTGAAATTTATCGAATTCCTAGACGTGGGCCCGAGGTTCGGATTTTGCCGAATTTCGAGATTCTTGTATCATTGGATAGTTTTTTATTGGGTTGTGTTCCTTTAGTATATATTAATGATGTTAAACTAGTTTTGGCTAGATTCAGAGCAATCGGGAGCCAATTTGAGGGGCAAGAGCATAGCGGACTAGTGTTGTGGCCGGTAAAGGTAAGTAATGGTTATAAATCTTGTACTGAGGATATGAAACCCCGAACTACGTATTTCTCACTGATTTTAGAATGGACGAGTATGTGGCGTTTCTAATTTTTGAGTTAGACTAGGTCCACTCTGCGACAACTAACGAGTTGCATATTTTACTCAAAAACCTTATGTTAAATTATATTCTAAAGATTGTTGAAATATCTGGGCTATAAGTCATGTTTGGGGCCTCGTGCCAATCTGTTTAGACCCCTTGGGGGCTTTTTACTGCTTTTTTCCTCACTATTTATTGATGATTTCACTCAGACACATTGTGCTTACTGTTTTTGAAACTCAGCCGGATTTATACTACTTTGAGAATTAAAAATAAAGTTTTGAGTCGAGTACCCTGTTTTACTGATTCACCCGAGGGGCTTTTTGAATGGTTCAGCTGACTGAGGCCAAGGGCCTGATTGTGAAGATATGATACGCCACGAAGGGGCTTGATATTAGCGCTTGGGCTGAAGGAGCCCCTCCAGAGTTTGCACACACACCCAGTGAGCGCACCGAGTGCTTAGTTCCGAGTGGCGAGTCACGAGTGATTGGGAGGCATGAGTGACTGTGAGGTGCTGAGTGACTGATTCTGAGTGACTGTGAGGCATGCCCGAGGGGCTGATTATGATACATGTTTTGCCCGAGAGGATACCTATAATTTTTACTACTTTCACTCTGGACTTATGAAATATGTTTTGCCCGAGGGGCCCCTATATGATCCATTTCATTTTCATACTAAATCTTTTCGGTTTGGAGTTGTTGAAAACATACATTTTCCAAAGGATTTTTCTGAAGTTGGTTTTAAGGCATGATGATTTCATATATCTCTATGTTTATATTGTCGAAAAGTAAGGTTGTGCATATTTTGAATTGATGACATTGATTTTTATGTGTCTCCTTGCCGCTTAGAATTTATTTATTTTCATTACTACTGAGCTGGCATACTCACATTACTCCCTGCACTCCTGTGTGCAGATTCAGGTGCAAATACCGAATATTAGCTGTACTTTCCGTGCGGGGCCAGAGTGCGAGATATAGAGGTAGATGTTCAGTGTCCGCAACAATTTCTATTTTCCCTTCTTGTTGTATCTAGCTATTTATTCGGAGGTGTTGCATTATAATAGTATACCTTTGGCTTATTTTCCTTAGATGCTCATGACATATTGGCTCCGGGTTTTTGGATTGGTGGAACTGTTTATTGGCCTAATGTATTTAGTAAACCCTGTATATCTTATGAAATGCTTGAATTTGGATTGGGATTTTGAAAGAAATTGTGAACATGTGGTTACTGGCTAGCATAGTTCTACGATAGGCGCCATCACAGTCGGTTTAGGTTTTGGGTTCGTGACAACTACGTGTTTGATTTACCTCATTAGGTGTACTTCCTTTGGTTCTTCCTGAGATCGCTTAGATTTTTCACTAGACGACTCACATTCCTTTTTATCTGGATAAATATTCTCAAAGAATTCAGTCATCTATTTATATGAATCTTCGAGTTTTTTGATTTGTGAACCAGAAATTGATATCTTACTATTTGTTGCATATCCTATGAAAACACAATGAACAATTTTCGGTCGTATATCTACCCTTTTAGGATCTTGCACTTTAGTGAAATACCCTCACACTTTGAACTATTTTAAGTTGGACTTCTTTTCTATTTTTCACATGGAATGGATTGTGTTTTTCTATGGGGAACTCGACAATATTCCATTAGCTGTAATGATATCTTTGCCCATAAGTTCTGGTGTAAACTAGAACTTATCAACAAAGCATTCATCATTTCATTTAATGATTGATTCTTTCTTTCCCCAATCCCATTAAATTGTGGAATGTATGTGGTTGTTGTTTGATAAATAAAACCATATTTCAAAGACATTTCTCCAAAAAATAATCATATTTTCTACCCCTATTAGTTTATAGATCCAACCACAAGAACTCTTATTAGTGCCGAGCCAAAATTAATAATGGTGAAGTTTTAAATCTTTAAACCAATATGAGACAATCATAATTTAATGGTAAAAATTTTTATATTCAAAAAGAAAAATATCTGACACAACCAGATCCAATCTATAGTAAAGTATTTCATTTTCACACTAAATAATATATTGCATTAGAAATTACTAAGACTTTAATCTCCAAAACGAGTAAAAATCACTTAGACTTTAATCTCTAACAATGAGTAGAAAGTCACAAATAATTTAATCTCAATGAACGAGTAGAAAATCATGTATATTTTAACCCAGACGCATGAGTAGAAAAATACAAATATTTTAGTCTCCATAACGGGAGTAAAAAATTACGAGGATTTTATTCTCCAAAATAGGGGTAGAAAATCACGAGTATTTTAATGTTTCTTTTCAAATGATTTTCCAACTAAATCATTGTAATAATTAAACAGTTTGATATCTTATTCTAATCAAATAAATATATGTACATATTTACATACTATATCCATGATCTCAAGAATATTTTCAAGTATTGACATTGTAACCACCCGGCCGGTCGTTCCGTGAGATTTACCCCGTTTCCCCCATTTCAGCATTTGTTATATATTTATATCCTGTTGTTTTTGTGTTGGGTCAGTTGTTTTGGGTCCGGAGTGGTCATGGTGAGAATTAAGGCATTTAGTCTTCTAAAGTAGCCTAATAGTTGAAAAAGTCAACTGAGAGTTGACTTGTTGGTGAATGACCTCGGACTGCGTATTTTATGGCTCTGATAGCTTCCTTTTGAAATTTGGGACGTAGGAGTGAGTTCGGAATGATGTTTTGATGTCCGGTGTAGAAATATGCTTGAATTGGAGAAAGTTAGTTTTTGGCGATTTTCTGGTCGGCAGTGAAAAATAGGATATCGGGGTAGGAATGGAGTTCTGGAAGTTGGAGCAGGTTTGTAATGTCATTTTTGGATATATCTACAAAATTTCAGGTCAAGCCGAGGTGTTTTCGTTGGTCTCGGCATAGTTGGCGAAATTTGGAGGTTTCAAAGTTCATTGGCTTGAATTTGATGTAAGTTTGGAGTTGTTGCATTGTTTTTGATGTTTCGGAGGCTCGAATAAGTTTTAATGATGCAATGCGATATGCTGGTATATTTTGTTGAGGTCCCGAGGGCCTCGGGTGTGTTTCGGGTAGTTAACGGACCAACTCTTAGCTCGGAACTAGGCTAATTTTTGCTGGTGTGAGGTTCTGGTTCCTTCTACGCGATCGCGAGAGGATGTTTGTGATCACGTAGTGTAAAAGAGTGGGTAAGGAATTTTGTTCTATGCATCGCGTGGTTAGGATTTCGATCGCATAGGTTGGTCAGGAAAGGCAGTGCAATCGCGTGGGTGATTATGGGATCGCATAGAGGATTCTGAGGCGCGTGTGTGGGGTGGAGAGTTGTTCTATGCGATCACGTGTATTGGTATGTGATCGAATTAGTTGGATGGTATGTGCATCGTGATCGCATGTCTAGTGTCGCGATCGCACTGAGGAAAGTATAATGGTTGGGCAGAATGTTTTAAAGGCCATTTGTGCGAGAATAGTTCATTTTTCTCCATTGTTGAACGAGATAAGCTCTTTTTAGAGGGTTTGAAGAGGAAATTGAGGGAATCACTTGGAGGTAATTTTTTAAACTTCATGACTCGTTTATATGTCGTTTTCTAAGTAATTAAACCATAAAAATTGTTGGAACTAAACCCAAATATGGGGAAGAAGGGTGCATGGAAATTGGATTCTTCTTTTGAGGATTTTAGTGGACAATTGTGGTCCGATTTTAGTGTTCTAGGCATATATAGATTGTTTTCAATTGCGTTGTGTTCCTTTGATATATATATTGATGATGTTAAACTGGTTTTGGCTAGATTCGGAGCAATCGGGAGCCGATTTGAGGGGCAAGAGCATTGCGGACTAGTGTTGTGGCCCGGTAGAGGTAAGTAATGGATATAAATCTTGTCCTGAGGGTATGGAACCCCGGACTAACTATGTTTCACTGATTTTAGAATGTCGCACATGTCGGATGACGAGCATGTGGTGCGCACTGATTTTTGGATTGGACTAGGTCCTCTCCGCAGCAACAAATGAGTTGCATATTTTACTCAAAACCTTATGTTAAATTATATTTTAAAGATTGTTGAAATATTTTGGCTATAAGCCGTGTTTGGGGCCTCGTGCCGATCTGTTTAGACCCCTTGGGGGCTTTTTACTATTGTTTTTCCTCACTGTTTTTTGATGATTTCACTCAGCCACATTGTGCTTACTGTTTTCGAAACTCAACCTGATTTACACTACTTGAGATTTAAAAATGATGATTTGGGTCGAGTACCCTATTTTACCGATTCGCCTGAGGGGCCTTTTGAGTGGCTCTGCTGAGTGAGGCAGAGGGCCTGATTGTGAGGTGCTAAGTGATATTAGCGCTTGGGCTGAAGGAGCCCCTCCAGAGTCTGCACACACCCCCAAAGTGAGCGCACAGAGTGGCGAGTGCTGAGTGTTGAGTGGCGAGTGCCGGTGCTGAGTGACGAGTGACGAGTGACGAGTGATTGGGATGACTGTGAGGTGCTGAGTGATTTTGAGGTGCTGAGTCACTGTGAGGTGCTGAGCGAGTAATTATGAGTGATTGTGAGGTGCTGAGCGACTGATTATGAGTGACTGTGAGGTGTTGAGCGACTCATTATGAGTACATGTGAGGCATGCCCGAGGGGCTGATTGTGATACATGTTTTGCCCGAGGGGCCTCTATATGATTCATTTCATTTTCATACTAAATATTTCGGTTTGGATCTGTTGAAAATAAAGGAGTTTTTTAGTTTGGTTTTAAGGCACGGTGATTTCACATATCTATGTTTACACTATTGGAAAGTAAGGTTGTGTATATTGTGATTTGATGACATTGATTTTATGTGTTTCCTTGCCGCTTCGACTTGATTTATTTTCATTACTACTAAGTTGGCATACTCACATTACTCCCTGCACCCCTGTGTGCAGATTCAGGTGCAGTTATCAAGCAATAGCCATTTATTCCGCACGGAGCCGGATTGCGGGATAAAGAGGTGGTTGTTCAGCATCTGCAACATCTCTGTTTTTCCTTCTTGTTGTATCTAGCTTTTATTCGGAGGTTTTGTATTGTAATAGTATATTTTGGCTTATTCTTCTAGATGCTCATGACTTTTTGGCTCCGGGTTTTGGGGTTGGTGGCACTGTTTATTGGCCTACTTTATTTAGTAAACTCTGTATATTTATGAAATGCTTGGAATTTGATTGGGATTTTGAAAGAAATTCTGAACAAGTGGTTATTGGCTAGCCTAGTTCCACGATAGGCGCCATCACGGCCGGTTTAGGATTTGGGGTCGTGACAGTTTGGTATTAGAGCCTAGGTTACATAGGACTCAACGGTCAGGAGCAGGTTTAGTAGAGCCTTGCAGATCGGTACGAAGATGTCTGTAGTTATCTTCGGGAGGCTGCCGAACTTTTAAGAAACATTTCTATCTCTCATGAACTCTTTCGTGCTGACCTATTGATTCTTGAAATCTGAACTTACGTTGTTTCATTCTCTCACGGGTGGTGAGGACGCGTAATACCTATCAGAGTAACCAGTCACCGACTAGACCAGCTAGAGGTCGAGGCCACAGTAGAGGTCGTAGTAGAGGTAGGGGGCCAGACCACGCAGCAGCCGAGACAGTACCTCAGGATCCCCCTATCGATCAGGATCAGGTTCCCACTGATGGTGTTCCAGCAGGACAGGCTCAGGCACCGCCAGTACTTATGGTTATTCCGGGTCTTAAGGAGACCTCGTCTCAGATACTGACCGTGTGCACCAGTTTGGCACAGGCAGTCGCCATGTCTTCTACTGCTACCACAACTCAGGCCGGGGAAGGCAATTAAACTCCAGCTGCCCGGGCACCTGAGCAGGCTGCACAGGGTATGCAGGCACCGGGAGCAACCCCAGCTCAGCCAGTTGCTCCTGTCCAGTATTATATGGTCCATGTTATGCCTGAGGACGAGCAGCGTAGGTTTTAGAGATTCAGCAGACTTCAGCCTCCAACTTTCAGCGGTACAGACGGCGAGGATGCCTAGAGGTTTCTAGATAAGTGCCAGAGGATACTACATACTACGGGTATCTTCGAGACCAGTGGGGTCTCATTTGTTACATTTCAGTTTGCGGGTCCTGCCTTTACTTGGTGGGAGTCATTCGAGAGGCGTAGGACGGTTGGTTCATCACCTCTCACCTGGCAGTAGTTCTCCACGATATTTTTGGAGAAGTATGTTCCTCAGTCCCACAGAGAGGAGCAGCACATGCAGTTTGAGTAGCTGCACCAGGGAGAGTTATCAGTTTCTCAGTACGAGATGAGGTTTTTCGAGTTTGCTAGGCATGCTTCATGAAATATCCCTACTGATAGGGAGAGGGTGAGGAGGTTTGTAGATGGTCATTCTTATCAGCTTCGGTTATTTATGACTCGGGAGAGAGTATCGCGTGCTTCATTCAAGAAGGTTGTTGACATAGCTCGAGATATTGACTTCGTTCTCCGACAGGAGCGGAGGAGAGGGAGGCCAAGAGGCCTCGTAGTTTCAGGAGGGTAGGGGTCGTTTATTCAGGCCTCCTCAGTCAGGCCCGCCAGCATATAGTGGTGCATCTTCAAGGCATGGTACCCGTGGTTCTCATTATGGTCGTACATCATTTGGTGCCCTCCCAGCTCAGAGTGTAGCTCGAGCACCCCCAGTTCAGAGTTTCTTCTATGCATGAGTCTTCGAGTGGCCGTTCGGGTGCTAGGGTTTTCTATCAGTCCCCGCCTCCAGCCCAAGTGAGTTGCTTTGAGTGTGGAGAGTTCGGGCACGTGTGGAGGCAATTTCCCCACGGTGGATCTTCTCAGCAGCGGGGTCAGCCCTCTACTTCAGCTCCAATTACTTCGCCACCCACCCAGGTAGCCAGAGGTGGTACTCAGTCAACCAGAGGCCGCCCTAGAGGGGGAGGTCGAGCAGGGGGAGGTCAGGCTGGCATGTATGTTTTTCATTTTTTGCCCATTTTCTAGATGTGGCCCGTCATTCTCTAGTCACCTCTGTGCATATGTCGACTCCGGTGGGCGATACTGTTGTGGACTATGTGTATCGGTCTTGCATGATATCTATTAGGGGTTTGGAGACCCGAGTGTACCTACTGTTACTCAGAATGGTCGATTTTGACGTGATATTGGGCATGGATTGGTTATCTCTGTGTCATGATGTTCTTGATTGTCACGCTACGACTATGACCTTAGCTATGCCAGGGTGTCCGAGGGTTGAGTGGAGAGGTTCTTCCGAGTATATGCCTAGCAGGGTGATTTCCTACCTGAAGGCTCAGCGCATAGTAGAGAAAGGGTGTTTATCTTATTTGGCCTTTGTGAGGGATGTCAGTGGTGAGACTCCCGCTATTGATTCAGTTCCTGTCGTCCGTGACTTTCCGGATGTGTTTCCTACAGACCTTCCAGGCATGCAACCTGACAGGCATATTGATTTTGGTATTGACTTGGTGTTAGGCACCCAACCTATTTCTATTCCACCTTATCGTATGGCACCAGTGGAGCTAAAGGAATTGAAGGAGCAACTTCAGGAACTTCTGGATAAGGGATTCATTCGGCCTAGTGTGTCACCTTGGGGTGCACCGGTGTTGTTCGTGAAAAAGAAGGATGGGTCCATGAGTATGTGTATTGATTATCGGCAGCTGAATAGGGTTACGCTGAAGAACCGGTATCCCTTTCCCTGCATTGATGATTTGTTTGACCAGCTTCAGAGAGCTAGAGTGTTTTCCAAGATTGACTTGAGATCTAGGTATCATCCGTTGAAGATTCGGGATTCGGACACTCCGAATAATGCTTTCAAGACCAGATATGGTCATTATGAGTTCTTGGTTATGTCATTTGGGCTGACCAATGCACCAGCTGCATTCATGCAATTGATGAACAACGAGTTTTAGCCTTACCTTGATTTTTTCATCATTATGTTCATTGATGACATCCTGGTTTATTCTCATAGCCAGGAAGAGCATGCTCAGCATTTCAGAGTTGTGTTACAGAGGTTGAGGGAGGAGAAGCTTTATGCGAAATTCTCCAAGTGTGAGTTTTGGCTTCGTTCGGTAGATTTCTTGGGGCACGTGGTGTCTAGTGAGGGTATTCATCTTGATCCGAACAAGATAGAGGCGGTGCAGAGTCGGACCGGACCGTCCCTTTGTGGAGGAATTCTCTTCTATTGCTTCACCTTTGACCAGATTGACCCATAAGGGTGCTCCATTCAGATGGTCTTATGAGTGTGAGGAGAGCTTTCAGAAGCTCAAGTCAGCATTGACTACAAATCCGGTACTAATTTTGCCTACTGGTTCGGGTTCTTACATAGTCCATTGTGATGCTTATAGAGTTGGTTTAGGAGCGGTATTGGTGCAGGACGGTAGGGTGATTGCCTACGTGTCTAGACAGTTGAAGGTGCATGAGAAGAATTATCCAGTGCACGATCTCGAGTTAGCTGCCATTATTCATGCCTTGAAGATTTGGCGGCATTATTTGTATGGAGTGTAGTGTGAGATTTTCACTGATCATCATGGTTTAATGTATCTGCTGTGTCAGAAGGACTTGAATTTGCGTCAGAGGAGACGGTTAGAGCTTCTCAAGGATTATGACCTCACTATCTTATATCATCCGGGGAAGGCCAATGTAGTGGCTGATGCCTTGAGTCGTAGAGCAGAAAGTTTGGGGAGTCTAGCCTACCTTCTAGTAGCATAGCGGCCCTTGATGTTCAGGCCTTAGCGGGTTATTTGATAAGATTGGATCTATCAGAGGCCCCGCGGTTTTTGCCTTGTGTAGCCTCCAGGTCTTCTCTTTACGATAAGATTAGAGCACGCCAGTATGATGATCCACATTTTCTTGTTCTTCTGGACAGCGTCCCTCGCGGTGATGCTAGGGATGTGGTTATTGGTGATGATAGGGTCATGAGGATGCAGGGCCAGATTTGATTCTAGCAGAGGATCTTCGCGGTATTCTATCCATCCGGGTGCCGCGAAGATGTATCAGGATTTTAGGCAGCATTATTGTTGGAGAAGGATGAAGAATGATATTGTTGAGTTTTTGGCTCGGTGTCTCAACAATCAGCAGGTCAAGTATGAGTACCAGAGACCAGGTGGATTGCTTCAGAGGTTTGATATTCCGGAGTGGAAGTGGGAGCAGATCACCATGGACTTCGTAGTTAGACTCCCACGGACTTAGAGGAGGTTTGATTCTATATGGGTTATTGTTGATCAGCTGACCAAGTCCTCGCACTTCATTCATGTTGGTACTACTTATTCTTCGGAGAGGTTAGCTGAGATTTATATCAGGGAGATTGTCCGATTGCATGGGGTTCTAGTTTCAATCATTTCGGACAGAGGTACTCAGTTTACATCTTAGTTTTGGAGAGCCGTGCAGAGAGAGTTGGGTACTCAGGTCGAGTTGAGCACAGCGTTTCATCCTCAGACCGACAGGTAGTCGAAGCGTACCATTCAGATTTTTGAGGATATGTTGCGTGCCTGTGTGATTGACTTTGGTGGTTCATGGGACCAGTTTCTTCCATTGGAGGAGTTTGCATATAACAACAACTATCAGTCGAGTATCTAGATGTCTCTATATGAGGCTTTATATGGTAGGAGGTGTAGATCTCCGGTTGGTTGGTTTGAGCCGGGCGAGGCTAGGCTATTGGGCACAGACTTGGTTCAGGATGCATTGAGTAAGGCGAAGGTTATTTAGGAGCGGCTCCGCACGGGCCAGTCTAGGCAGAAGAGTTATGCGGACTAAAAGGTCCGAGACGTGTCTTTCATGGTTGGGGATAAGGTGTTGCTGAAGGTGTCACCCATGAAGGGTGTTATGAGATTCGGGAAGAGGGGGAAGCTGAGTCCCAGGTTCATTGGGCCATTTGATGTGCTTTAGAGGGTTGGGGAGGTGGCTTATAGGCTTGCTATGCCTGCCAGTTTATCGAGTATTCATCCGGTATGGCATGTTTTGATGCTCTAGAAGTATGTTGGTGACCCGTCCCATGTTTTAGACTTCAGCACGGTTCAGCTCGAGGGTGATATGTTATATGAGGTAGAGCCAGTGGCTATTTTGGGTCGATAGGTGAGGAAGCTGAGGTCTAAGGATATAGTTTCAGTGAAGGTTCAGTGGAGATGGCAGCCGGTAGAGGATACCACCTGGGAGACCGAGCGAGAGATGCAGGACAGATATCCTCACTTATTCGAGACTCCAGGTATGGTTCTAGACCCGTTCTAGGTTGAACGTTTGTTTAAGAGGGGGAAGATGTAACGAGCCGGCCGCTCGTTCCGTGATATTTACCCCGTTTCCCCCATTTCTGCATTTGTTATATATTGCTAGCCTGTTTTTGTTGTGTTGGGTCAGTTGATTTGGGTCTTCACTGGTCATGGTGAGAATTGAGGCATTTAGTCTCCTAAAGTAGCCTAATAGTTGAAAAAGTGAACTAAGAGTTGACTTGTTGGTGAACGACATTGGAATGCGGATTTTATGGCTCGGGTCGTTAGGCGTTTTGGGACTTAGGAGTGTGTTAGGAATGAAGTTTTGATGTGCGGTGTAGAATGAGGCTTGAATTGGCGAAAGTTAGTTTTTGACGATTTTCGATCGGCAGTGGAAAATAGGATATCGGGGTTGGAATGGAACTACAGAAGATGGAGCAAGTTCGTAATGTCATTTTGGATATGTCTGCAAAATTTCAGGTCAATCGGAGGTGTTTTGGTTGGTTTCGGCATAGTTGGGGAAATTTGGAGGTTTCAAAGTTCATAGGCTTGAATTTGATGTGATTTTGGTGTTGTTGTGTTGTTTTTAGTGTTTCGAAGGCTCGAATAAGTTTTAATGATGTTACGGTATATGTTGGTATGTTTGGTTGAGGTCCCGAGGGCTTGGGGTGTGTTTCGGGTGGTTAACGGACCAACTCTTGGCTTGAAACTGGGCAGATTTTTGCTGGTGTGAGGTTTTATTTTCTTTCTACGCGATCGCGGGAGGATGTTTGCGATCGCATAGAGTAAAAGAGTGGGGAAGGCATTTTGTTCTATGCGATCGCGTAGAGGATTCTAAGGAACGTGTGTGGGGTGGAGAGTTGTTCTATGTGATCGCTTGTATTGGTCTGCGATCGCATAGGTTGGCTGGTTTGTGCATCGCGATCGCGTGTCTAATATTGCGATCGCACTGAGGAAAGTTTAAGCGCTGGGAGAATGTTTTAAAGGTCATTTGTGCGAGAATAGTTCATTTTTCTCCATTGTTGAACTAGCTGGGAGCTCTTTTGAGAGGGTTTGAAGAGGAAATTGAAGGGAATCACTTGGATGTAAGGTTTTAAACATCATGACTCGTTTATATGTCGTTTTTTAAGTAATTAAACCAAAAAATTTTTTGGAATTACCCCAAATTTGGGGAAGAAGGGCGCATGGAAATTGGATTCTTCTTTTGAGGATTTGAGTGGGCAATTGTGGTCCGATTTTAGTGTTCTTGGTATGTATAGACTCGTGGGAGGACGAGGTTTCTAGTGATGTAAAATTTATCGAATTCTGAGACGTGGGACTGGGGCTCGAGTTTGGCCGAATTTCGAGATTCTTGTATAATTTGATTATTTTCGATTGGGTTTTGTTCCTTTGATAAATATTGATGATGTAAACTGTTTTTGGCTAGATTCGGAGCAATCGGGAGCCGATTTGAGGGCCAAGAGCATCGCGGACTAGTGTAGTGGCCCAGTAGAGGTAAGAAATGGTTATAAATCTTGTCCTGAGGGTATGGAACCCCGGATTACATATTTTTCACTGATTTTAGAATGGCACACAGGTCGGATCGCGGGAGGTAAGAAATGGTTCTTTCTACGCGATCGCGGGAGGATGTTTGCGATCGCATAGAGTAAAAGAGTGGGGAAGGCATTTTGTTCTATGCGATCGCGTAGAGGATTCTAAGGAACGTGTGTGGGTTGGAGAGTTGTTCTATGTGATCGCTTGTATTGGTCTGCGATCGCATTAGTTGGCTGGTTTGTGCATCGTGATCGCGTGTCTAATATTGCGATCGCACTGAGGAAAGTTTAAGGGCTGGGCAGAATGTTTTAAAGGTCATTTGTGCGAGAATAGTTCATTTTTCTCCATTGTTGAACTAGCTGGGAGCTCTTTTGAGAGGGTTTGAAGAGGAAATTGAAGGGGATCACTTGGATGTAAGGTTTTAAACATCATGACTCGTTTATATGTCGTTTTCTAAGTAATTAAACCAAAAAAAAATTTGGAATTACCCCAAATTTGGGGAAGAAGGGCGCATGGAAATTGGATTCTTCTTTTGAGGATTTGAGTGGGCAATTGTGGTCCGATTTTAGTGTTCTTGGTATGTATAGAATCGTGGGAGGACGAGGTTTCTAGTGATGTAAAATTTATCGAATTCTGAGATGTGGGACTGGGGCTCGAGTTTAGCCGAATTTCGAGATTCTTGTATAATTTGATTATTTTCGATTGGGTTTTGTTCCTTTGATATATATTGATGATGTAAACTGTTTTTGGCTAGATTCGGAGCAATCGGGAGCCGATTTGAGGGCCAAGAGCATCGCGGACTAGTGTAGTGGCCCAGCAGAGGTAAGAAATGGTTATAAATCTTGTCCGGAGGGTATGGAACCCCGGATTACATATTTTTCACTGATTTTAGAATGGCACACATGTCGGATGACGAGCATGTGTTGCGCACTGATTTTTGGATTGGACTAGATCCTCTCCGCGGAAACTAATGAGTAGCATATTTTACTCAAAACCTTATGTTAAATTATGTTCTAATGATTTTTGAAATATTTGGGATATAAGCCGTGTTTGGCGCCTCATGCCTATCTGTTTAGACCCCTTGGGGGTTTTTTACTGCTGTTTTTCCTCACTATTTGTTGATGATTTCACTCAGCCACATTGTGCTTACTATTTTTGAAACTCAGCCTGATTTACACTACTTAAGATTTAAAAATGATGATTGGGTCGAGTACCTTGTTTTACTGATTCGCCCGAGGGGCCTTTTGAGTGGTTCTGCTGAGTGAGGCCGAGGGCATGATTGTGCGGTGCTGAGTGATATTAGTTCTTGGGCTAAAGGAGCCCCTCCGGAGTCTGCACACACCCCAAGTGAGCGCACAGAGTGCCGAGTGACGAGTCGTTGGGAGGCATGAGTGACTGTGAGGTGTTATGTGATTGTGAGGTGTTCAGCGACTGATTATGAGTGACTGTGAGGCATGCCTGAGGGGATGATTATGATACATGTTTTTCCCGAGGGTCCTGTATATGATTCATTTCATTTTCATACTAAATCTTTTGGTTTGGATCTGTTGAAAATAAACATTTTTGAAAGGACATTTCTGAGGTTTGTTTTAAGGCATGATGATTTCGCATATCTATGTTTATACTATTGGAAAGTAAGGTTATGTATATTGTGATTTGATGACATTGATTTTATGTGTTTCCTTGCCGCTTTGACTTGATTTATTCTCTTTACTACTAAGTTGGCGTACTCACATTACTCCATGCACCCCTGTGTGCAGATTCAGGTGCAGATGTCGAGCATTAGCAATTTATTCCGCGCGGAGCCGGATTGCGGGATATAGAGGTAGCTGTTCAGCGTCCGCAACATCTTTGTTTTCCCTTCTTGTTGTATCTAGCTTTTATTCAGAGATTTTGTATTATAATAGTACATTTTGGCTTATTCTTCTAGATGCTCATGGCTTGTTGGATCCGGGTTTTGGGGTTTGTTGCACTGTTTATTAGCCTACTTTATTTAGTGAACTCTGTATATTTATGAAATGCTTGGAATTTGATTGGGATTTTGAAAGAAATTGTGAACATGTGGTTATTGTCTAGCCTAGTTTCACGATAGGTGCTATCACGACCGGTTTAGGATTTGCGGTCGTGACAAACATAAGCCTTATTCACATCTTACAATCTTGAAAATAGTCTCATATAATTTTATGCATGCCAACAAACTGTATACCGATTAATTTGTTTTATAAACGGAATACCAATTGTCCTTAATTGTCCATGAACCAAAAAATATATATTATGAGATCATGAGTATCTATCCTAACACAAATAGATACTTATTCATAGATCACAAAGGATAGGTAATTAAACGATTAGAGGAAAAGAAAGAAATACCTGAATGTATTGCCAACTGTCTTCTAAAATCATCTTTTGGTGTTTTGTCTTAACCATCTTCATGAAAGGTTATCTAATATCGTGAGGATGTCACTTAAGTTTTCATTTTTTTTCCTTTCCTTTAAGTCCATAAATACATTTTTAATGATGAATTTGGATTTTATGAACCAATTTGTTATTTTCTTTCGCTCCACAACAATTCATATAGTCGACAATGGAATTACACATCTTGCACTTAAACCAAGAGAGATTAACTTCCAACAAATAGCATCAGTAACTTCTCTTAAATTCATATGTAACGACACGACCGGTCGTTCCAAGAGTTTAGCCCTATTTTCCCCATTTCTACTTCATTCTTTTCTGGTTCAGCTCTTTTGTGTTGCGTTGGGTTGATTGGCTTGGGTTGGGTTGGTTGTGGTGAGAAATGAGACACTTAGTCTCTTTGATTGGTAATTTAGTTAGAAAAGTCAACCGAAAGTTGACTTGTAGGTAAATAATATCGGAATTTGGTTTTTGTGGTTTGGATAGCTTCATTTGGGTGATTTGGGACATAGGAGTGTGTTCGAAATGTCATTCAGAGGTCTGGAGTAGAATTAGGCTTGAATTGGTGAAATTAGATTTTTGGCGATTTCTGGTCGACACTGGAAAATTAGCTATCAGGGTCGGAATGGAATTCCGAATGTTGGAACCGGTCCGTAGTGTTATTTGGGATGTGTGTGCAAATTTTTAGGTCAATCGGACATGTTTTGGGTGGTTTCGGTATCATTGTCGAAATTTGGAAGTTTCTAAGTTCTTAGGCTTGAATCCAAGGTTGATTTAGTGTTTTGGCATTGTTTTGAGTGGTTCGAAGGATCGACTAAGTTTGAATAATGTTATGGGATGTGTTTCCATGTTTGGTTGAGGTCCCGATGGCCTTGGGTGAGTTTCGGGGCTGTTAACAGACCAGTTCTTGGACTTGATGTTGGTAGATTTTTGCTGGTGTGAAGGTTCTGGTATTCTTCTATGCAATCGCGTGGGTAAGTATGCGATCGCGTAGGTTTAGCTGGGGAATTGCAGAGTTTTGTTCTATGCGGTCGAGTGGAGGAGGTCGCGATCGCGTGAATGTGTGGCCGTTGAGCATTGCGAACGCGTAGTGCAGTTCATGTTCGCGTATACTTTGGGGGCGCGTGAGGGGCTGAGCTATTGTGCTATGCGAACGCGTGAGGGAGGAATGAGATCGCGTAGGGTAATTGTGGTCTGTGCTTCTCGATTGCATGGTGGTTGACGAGATCGCACTGGAGAAAGGGGTTGGGCAGAAAGTTTATATTAAAAAATGAGGGTTTAAGTTTAATATCTCAAAAACCATTAGAGAGCTCGGGAGAATGCAAATTTTGAAGAGATTTTCAGTAGAGTGATTGGGCTAAATATTTCTCACTTAGTTTTGGTTCAATTCCATGATTTAGTCTTGAACTTCATCATTTAATTTGAGAAATTGGAGTGGAAATTGGGGGTGAAATGGAAGAAAGATTTGGGAATTCTTTTGGGATTTGAATGGTCGTTTCAGGTCGGATTTTGATGAATTTGATATGGGTAGACTCGTGAGTGGATAAGGATTCTGGTTTTGCGATTTTTATCGAATTCCGAGAGGTGGGCCCACGGGTCGTGTTTGGCCTATTTCCGGATTTTTTATGTAGATTGGATATTTTCGAGTGGGCTTTATCCTTTTAGCATATTTTTGATGATATAAATATGTTTTGAATAGATTCAGAGCGCGTTGAGGCCAAGTCGAGAGGAAAAGGCGTCGCGGAGTAGTTTTCTTCCGATTTGAGGTAAGTAATGAACGTAAATCTTGACCTGAGGGTATAAAACCCGGGTATTTCATATTGTTTTAATAAACGAGGTGACACACATACTAGGTGACGGGCGTGGGGGCGTGCACCGGTAGGGATTGTGACTCGGTCCGTCCCGTAGCGACTATTAAGCCGCGTATTTGATTTGAAATCACATGATACTCCGTGTTTCATAGATTTATACTATATTTTGGGTGGTATGCATGTTTGGGGCCTTGTGCCGACCGGTTTGTCCCTCAGAAGTATTTTACTACTATTCCCACACTGGTTTTGATAGAAAATATAATCTCAATCATGATTTATACTTTTTCGTTGTTCATTCCTGTTTGTCACCTTGTTTTCCAACAAAAGAAAGAGAGGGATTTGTGAGGATAGTGATGGATCAGGCTACACGACGCAGCGTTATATACATATATACATATATATTAGATCGGGCTGCATTTCGCAGCATTATATATATTGGATCGGGCTGCATGCCGCAGCGTTATATATATTGGATCGGGTTGCATGCCGCAGCATTATATATATTGGATCGGGCTGCACACCGCAACGATATAGTGTTTAGGCTGAAGGAGCCCCTCCAGAGTCTGTAACCCCCCTAGTTAGCGCAGTTGACTATTTATGGATCGGGCTGCACGCCACAGCAGTTATTATATGATACTTATTGAGCGTAAGAGTTGAGTATGACTGTTGATTGACGAGAGATGAGTCACGAGTGACTGAGAGGTTTGCCCGAGAGGCTTTATTTGTGAGTCACACCGTGCCCGCGGGGCTTATTTGCTATGAATTACTGTGTTCACTCTTCTTTGCATTTCCGCCTCTAAACGGTAAATGTTGAATAAATGTTTTACATGAGATTAGAAAAGGGAAAATCTAGAGATTATGAAACTTTCGGAACGTAGATTTCCTGACTTGTTTTACTGTATTCCAATGATATTTCCTATATGATCTTTGCATGATTTTAAAGCTCGTCACTGTACTCACGTCCTTATTTATATTTGTTATGTACTTAGTTGGTGTACTCACGTTACTCCCTGCACCTTGTGTGCAGATTTAGGTGCCCGGGTCGAGTGAGACTCGGTTGTTCTCAGTGGAGCTTCTCGGAGACTGTGCGATAGTATCACGGCATTCGCAGCCTCACCCTTCTCCCTCTCATTTTTTGCGCATATTTACATTTTCCTAGAATCGATGTATTAAGAAAATATTGTGCCAGATTATGTGTCTTATTTAATGCTCGTGACTGTTAACTCCGGGTTTTGGGGATTTTTGTTCAGATTTTTTCATTGGTTACCCGCAAATTTTGAAATACTAAACGTGCAAGATTTTTGATAAATTGCGTTATTGTTTTAAATAGAAAGTTCCTTGTATTATGTTCAGTAAATTAGCTAGCCTGGTACTACGATAGGGGCCATCACGACTAGTGTAGAATTGGGGTCTTGAGAAGTTGGAATCAGAGCCTAGGTTACATTGGACTCATCGGTCATGAGCAGGTTTAGTAAAGTCTTGCGGATCGGTACGTAGACGTCTGTACTTATCTTCGAGAGGATGCGGAACCCTTAAGAAAAATCTCACATTTCTTGAATTCTTGCATGCGAATCTATTGATTCTGGCGACTAAACTTTTATTGTTTCATTCTCTCACAGATGGTGAGGACACGCGCTACCGGACAGGGCGATCAACCACCAGTGGGACCCATAAGGGGTTGAGTCTACGGTCGAGGCGGTGGCAGAGGTAGAGGTGCATCCTGGGCAATTTCTGAGGCGGTACCCACAGACCCGCCAATTATTCCAGATCAGGTCCCAGCCACAGATTCTCTAGTGGGACCAGCTCAGGCCCCAGCTGTGCCCATCGTTATTCCGGGTCTTCAGGAGACCTTGGCCAAGATTCTAAATGCATTCACCAGTCTTGCTCAGGCAGTCGCTATTTCAACTTCAGTCTCTACTTGTCAGGCCGGTGGAGGCACTCATACTCCTATAATCCTCTCCAACCTGCGTTGCTCGTCATCAGGCATATCAGGGACCACATAATCCATGACCGGAGCAACTAGCTGAGCTGGGGCTGCTCCTGGTGCTTCAATACCCCATGCAGCCTGCTTAGGTGCCTGGGCAGCTAGAGTCTGATTGCCTCCCCCGGCCTTAGCTATGGTGGCAGTAGAAGACATGGGGACTGCCCGAGCCAAACTGGTGCACATTGTCAATATCTAAGACAGGGTCTCCTGATGATCTGGAATAACCATAGGCACTGCTGGTGCCTGAGTCTATCGCGCTGGAACACCATCGGCGGGAACCTGATCCTGATCCATAGGGGATCCTAAGGTACTGTCCCGGCTGCTGCGCGGGCTGGCCCCCTACCTGTACCACAGCCTCGACCGCGACCTCGATCTCTCGCTGGTCTAGCCGGTGACTGGTCACTCTGATTGGTATTGCGTGTCCTCACCATATGTGCGAGAATGAAACAACATAAGTTCAGATTTCAAGAATCAATAGATTAGCACGAAAGGGTTCAAGAAGGACAAAAATGTTTCCTAAGAGTTCGGCAGCCTCTCGAAGATAAGTATAGACGTATCCGTACCGATCCGCAAGACTCTACTAAACCTGCTCATAACCGTTAAGTCCTATGTAACCTAGGATCTGATACCAAACTGTCACGACCCCAAAAACTCAAGTCGGCCGTGATGGCGCCTATCGTTGAACTAGGCTAGCCAATAATCCTATGTTTACATTTTCTTTCAAAATCCCAATCCAATTTCAAGCATTTCATAACATATACAGAGTTACTAAATAAAGTAGGCCAATAAATAGTGCCACCAACCCCGAAACCCGGAGCCAACATGTCATGAGCATCTAAGGAAAATAAGCCAAAGGTATACTATCATAGTACAAAACCTCAGAATAAATAGCTAGATACAACAAGAAGGGAAAACAGAGATTTCTGCGGACGCTAAACAGCAACCTCTATATCCCGCACTCTGGCTCCGCACGAAAAAGATAGCTAATGCTCGGTATCTGCACCTGAATCTGCACACAGGGGTGCAGGGGGTAATGTGAGTATGCCAACTCAGTAGTAATGAAAATAAATCAAGTCTAGGTGGCAAGAAATCATATAGAAATCAATGTCATCAATTCACAATATGCACAACCTTACTTTCCAACAGTATAAACATAGTATATGAAGTCATCATCCCTTAAAACCAACTTCCAGAAAAGTCCTTTGAAAAATGCATATTTTTAACAACTTCAAACCGAAAGGTTTAGTATGAAAAAGAAATGAATCATATAGAGGACCCTCGGGCAAAATATATTTCATAAGTCGAGAGTGAAAGTAGTAAAACTCATAGATAGCCCGTCGGGCAAAACATGTATCATAATCAGCCCCTCGGGAATGCCTCACATTCACTCATAATCAGTCACTCAGCACCTCACAGTCACTCATACCTCCCAATCACTCGCCACTCGACACTCAGCACTGGGCACTCGGCACTCGGTACGCTTACTGGGGGTGTGTGCAGACTCTGGAGGGGCTCCTTCAGCCCAAGCGTTAATATCAAGCCACCTCGTGGCGTATCATATCCTCAAAATTAGGCCCTCGCCTCACTCAGCAGAACCACTCAAAAATCCCCTCGGGCGAATCAGTAAAATAGGGTACTCGACCCAAAGCATCATTTTTAAATCTCAAGTAGTGTAAATCAGGCTGAGTTTGGAGAACAATAAGCACAATGTAACTGAGTGAAATCATCAGTAAAAATACCCCAAGGGGTCTAAGCAGATCGGCAGGAGGCCCCAAACATGGCTTATAGCCCAAATATTTCAACAATCTTTAGAACATAATTTAACATAAGGTTTTGAGTAAATATGCAACTTCATTAGTTGTTGCGGAGTGGACCTAGTCCAATCCAAAAACCAGTGCGCGCCACATACTCGTCATCCGACATGTGCGCCATTCTAAAATCATTGAGAAATACGTAGTCCGGGGATTCATACCCTCAGAACATGATTTATAACCATTACTTACCTCTACCGGGCCACAACACTAGTCCGCAATGCTCTTGCCCCATAAATTGGCTCCCGATTGCTCCGAATCTAGCCAAAACCAGTTTAACATCATTAATATATACCAAAGGAACTCAACCCAATCGAAAACTATCAAATTATACAAGAATCTCGAAATTGGCCAAACCCGAGCCCCAAGCCCACGTGTCGGAAGTCAGTAAATTTCACATCACTAGAAACCTCGTCCTTCCACGATTCTACTCATACCAAAAATATCAAAATCGGATCACAATTGCCTACCCAAATTGCAAAAAAAAAATTCCAATCCTCCCCCCATTCTTCCCGAACTTTTTCCTACTTTAATCCTCCAATTTACAAGCCTAATCTGAAAAAAATAGCATAGAAGCGATTTTAATAACCCGAGGAATTACCTTCACTTAAGAACCACGAATTCCCTCTTCAATTTGCCTTCAAAAGAGCTCCTACCGCATGCAACAATGGTGGAATAAAATAAATTTCACGGAGGCCCCTTTTATACTGTTCTGCCCAGCATTTTCGCACTTGCAGACAGTTAGTCACACCTGCGGTCCCAGGTGCGCACTTGCGGTCCCAGGTGCGCACCTGCGCAAATCCAGTAATGGATTAATTCTCGCAGGTGCGCCATCTCTTCGCACTTATGGGTTTCCCTTGCCTAGCCTCCTTTCGCACCTGCGACATCGCACCTGCGGCTACCCATCCGCAGGTGTGGCGAACACCAGAAACTTACACCAGTAGCTAATTCCTGCAAATTTCCAAGTTCAAAACCCCGCCAACCATCCGAAATCAATCCCGAGCCCCTCAGGGTCCCAACCAAACATACCAACACACCTCATAACATTATTCCAACTTAGTCGAGCCTTCAATACACCAAAAACAACACGAAAATACCAAAAATACATCAAATTCAAGCCTATGAAATTTTATACTTCCAAATTTTGCCAACTACGCCAAAACCAACCAAAACACCTCCGATTGACCTGAAATTTTGCACACATACCCAAAATGACAGTACGGGCCTGTTCTAACTTCCGGAATCTAATTCTGACCCCGATAGCCTATTTTTCACTACCGACCGGAAATCGCCAGAAACTAACTTTCGCCAATTCATGCCTAATTCTACACCGGACATCAAAACTTCATTTCGAACACGCTCCTAAGTCCCAAATCACCTAACGAAGCTATCCAAGCCATAAAATATCCATTCCGATGTCGTTCATCAATAATTCAAATCTCAGTTGACTTTTCAACTATTAGGCTACTTTAAGAGACTAAATGCCTCAATTCTCACCATAACTACTTCGGACCCAAACCAACTGACCCAACACAACAAAAACAGGCTAGCAATATATGACAAATGCAGAAATGGGGGAAACAGGGTAAATCTCATGGAATGACCGGCCGGGTCGTTACACTATCCCCTCTTAAACGGGAATCAGGTCAGGCGTAGTTCAATTACATCACTGAGAAAGCACAAAGATAACACATGGTAGCACTTGACTGCATCTGAATTGATCGGTTTTGGACAAACTTTTCCGTCCATTTCTACAAGTATGAGTTTTCCTCATGTCAGCACTCTATGGACCATGTACGAACCTTTCTAGTTGGGAGAGAACTTCCCCTTGGCTTCATCTTGATGCAGAAAGATTTTCTTTAACACCAACTGCCCTGGGGTGAATCGTCTCGGCTTGACTTTCTTTTTGAAGGCCCTGGCCATTCTGTTCTGACATAGTTGAACATGACATACAGCATTCATTCTCTTCCCGCCTGTGAGGACTAGTTGCTCATAATGGCTCCTCACCCACTCTGCATCGCTGAGCTCAGCTTTCCGTATAATTCTTAGAGATGGAACCTCCACTTCGGCAGGAATTACAGCCTCTGTACCATAAACTAGCATATATGGAGTTGCCCTTGTTGATGTGCGGACAGTGGTGCGGTATCCCAATAAGGCGAATGATAACTTTTCATGCCACTGCTTGTGCCTTTCTATCATCTTCCTTAGTATCTTCTTGATGTGTTTGTTAGCGGCCTCTACGACTCTATTCATCTGAGGTATGTATGATGTGGAGTTCTTGTGTTTGATTTTGAAAGTTTCAGACATAGATTTCATCAAGTCATTGTTGATATTAGAACCATTGTTGGTGATGATTAACTCTGGAACTTCGAACCGACAAACAATGCGGTCGCGGACAAAGTCGGCCCCGAGTTTCTTAGTAACTTCTTTGTAGGAGGTTGCTTCGACCCATTTAGTGAAGTAGTCAATGGCGACCAGAATGATCCTATGGCCACTGGAGGCGACAGGCTCGATTGGTCCAATAACGTCCATACCCCAAGCGGCGAACGACCATGGTGAGCTGGTTGCATTGAGCTCACTTGGAGGCACCTTTATCATATCCCCATGTATTTGGCACTGGTGGCACTTCCGAACATACTGGATGCAGTCCGTTTCTATAGTCATCCAAAAGTAACCAGCTTGGAGTATCTTCTTTGCTAGAACAAAATCGTTCATATGTAGGCCACATGTCCCAGCATAAATTTATTCCAGCAATTTTGATGCTTCTTTTGCGTAAACACACCTTAATAACCCCAAATCGGGGGTCCTCCTATACAGGATTCCTCCGCTGTGGAAGAAATTGTTGGACAATCTCCAAAGTATGCGTTTCTGAGTGGAATTTGCAAGCTCGGGATATTCTCCTTTGGACAAGTACTCATCGATGTCATGAAACCAAGGATTTCAGTCTGCTTCTTCTTCGATATGGTCATAGTAAGCTGGTTGATTATGGATCTTTATAGGAATAGGGTCAATGAAATTCTTGTCCGGATGCTGGATCATTGAGGAAAAAGTAGCTAATGCTTTGGCGAACTCATTCTGGATTTTGGGGACGTGTCAGAACACTATCATTGTGAACCTCTTTCTTAATTCCTGTACGTGGTGCAGATACGATAGTATCTTGGAATTCTTTGTTGCCCACTCTCCTTTTACTTGATGTACCAATAAGTCTAAATCACCGCCACTAACAGTTCCAGGACGTTCATGTCAACGGCCATATTGAGCCTCAAGATGCACTTCTTCTTTGATCTTCAAACTCATGTCGGGTTTGAACATTCTGAGCTTTTGTTTTACCGGTAGATACGTTGGATTAGTTGGCGGTTTTTGAGCCATAATAGACATAAATAGACCCATCATGTCATCATACGACCATGAAAATACGTCCTTATATTCCTTTAGGAGCTCTGTGTATTCTTTCTTTTCTAATGGTGACAAATGAATGCTGATGCAAGTCTCCTTGACGTTTTCTGAATCTCCCAGGTTGATAACTTCAGTCTCATCCAAGTTGGACGTAGGTCTGTTCTCAAAGTTCTCAACTTCTTTGACAATCTCGTCAGGTATGTCGTTTTCATCTGAATCAATGTCTATTTGTTGTGTTGTCTCATTGCATGTCATAGTCACCCGTTCATCAAGACAAGTAATAGTAATGAGGGGGGGGGGGAATGAAATGAAGGGGGTAGTCATTAGGGTTTAATTAAGGTAATAGAAATCTGGGTCGTTGATCTAATTTGATCAACGGGTCAGATTGGTTTAGGGTTGGGCCGGGTATAATATGGTATTGGGCTTGGGGGTCTGGACTAGTTTAATCAGGCGGGTTTGGGTTTAATTGGGGCTAGAATTTCAATAAAATGTGGCTAGTTATTAAATACTCAATTAAAATGTTAAATGCTTAATTAAAATTAGTTAAAATAACTAATAATCAGAAGAATGAAATTGGTGATTAAGAAATAAAAATGGTTAATCTGTATTAAAAATTATAAATGACCAATTATTGGATAGAAATAGCATAATATATATGGTTAGGCTATAATTGCAAAATTATTGCAATTATATCCAAAAGGTGTCATTTTGAACGGTTATGAAATAATTTGATCTTAACAAGGCCAAAAATAATGTATTAAGTCAAGAGATATCTCTGAAATCATTTGTAATTCAATTTAAAATTAATTATTAGAGATAAAAATAATGGATAAATTAGAAATAAATTTATAAAAATAAGAGAAAATTATGGAAAAATATAAATTGTTATGAAACTTGATTTTGAAGGTATATATAAGTTTAAAAAATAATTCGAGAAAAAATTGGGTATCAACAGGGTCTAACAGGTCGACACAAGGCCCCAAACATGGCTTACAACCCAAATATAACAATAGTCTGAAAACATGATTTAACATATGATTTAAAAGTAAATACGCAACTCAATAGTTGCCACGGGAAGGACCAAATTCGATCCTCAATCAGTGCACCCCACACACTCGTTATCTGGCATGTGCGCCACTCCAAAAATAGTGAGAAAATACGAAGTCAGGGGTTTCATACCATTAGGAAAAAATTTACAGTCATTACTTACCTCAAGCCGGCCCAAATACTAATTTGTGATGCTCTTGCCTCTGGAATCGGCTCCCAGATGCTCTGAGTGTATCAAAATCGGATTAATATCATCAAAATATGCTAGGGATACGAAACTCATACAAAAATTATCAAAATTAGGCACAATTCCCGAAATTGGCCAAACCCGACCCCCCAGCCCACGTCTCGGGATTCTTTAAAAATCGCATCATAAGAATCCTCATCCTTTCCCGAGTCTATAAATATAAAATGCATCGAAATACAACCACAATTTCCCCTTCAATTACTCAATCAAAGTCTACAATTATCCAAGCCCTAACCCCAATTTACACACTGATTTTTCCCTTAATTTCACCCTATTTCAATCCAAAAATCACATAGAAACGTGTTTTAGTTTAAAATATCTTACCTCAAGAAAGTCCTCTTGATTTCCTCCTTCAAAACTCTCTCCAAAGCATCAAACCCACATGAAAACGTTGATGAAATGACTCAAATTTGCGAAGGCTGGGTATTTATACTTCCTTCCCAATGAAATCGCACCTGCGGAGAATTACTTTAATCCAAATCTTTACACCTGCGTATTCTTCCGCACATGCAGCTTCGCAGGTGCATCCTAGCTCTCGCACCTGCGGCCTTGCCTCTGCTGGGCTAATTCCGAACATGCGCCCATTCCTCGCACTTGCGGCCCTTGCACATGCGCTCAACCCTCCGCAGGGGCGGCCACACCAGATGGGCAACACCAACAACATTTTAGCTGCAAATTCCAAACTTCAACCTTCCAATGACTATCAAAAAACATTCCGACCCCTCGAGGCCTCAACCAATAGTAGCAAGTCATAAATGATCAATCGGACTTAGTCGAACCCTCGGAACACCCAAGATAACATCGCAACACCAATTGAACTCATGATTCAAGCCTAAGAATCCTAAAACTTCCAAAAATCATTTACGATGCCACAGCTACCCAAAACACGTCCGATTATCCTGAAAATCTGCACACAAGTCCAAAATGAAACTAAGAACCTGCTCCAACTTCCGGAATTCCATTATGACCCGGATAGCCTATTTTCCACTGCCGACCGGAAATCACCAAAAAACTGACTTTCGCCAATTCAAGAGTAATTCTAAACCGGACTTCAAAACAACATTCCGAACACCCTCCTAAGTCCTAAATCACCTAACAAAGCTATCCTAACCATAAAATCTACATTCCGAAGTCGTTTACCCATAAGTCAACTGCCGGTTGACTTTTCTAACTATTGAACGAAGTTAAGAGACCAAGTGTCTCATTTCTCTCCAAAAATCGCTCTGAACCTGAGCCGACCAGTCTAACACAACATAATGAAGCTGAACCACATATAATGATATAGAAATGGGGGAAACGAGGCTATTACTCTCGGAACGACCGGCCGGGTCATTACATCCTCTCCCACTTAACATACGTTCGTCCTCGAACGTGCCCAGGGTTATTTCAGAAACCATCAAATTGCCGTGCAATCATACCATACACATACCCGCGGGTGATCCCACGTCACCCCATCCCATATAGGCCCAATAGCACCACATCGTTGAAACTTCAAAATCCAACCTGACCCACAAACCTTAGAACCAAATTCCCACTTCTGAAATGATTTACAAGATCAAAATTCCACAACTATAAACTGAATAAGTCTGAACACGCTGTATCAAGCCATATCCGTAACCCAAGATGTAATTACATACTATACCGCATGACTCAAACATCCATAGCGATAACTCCTAATCACAATAGCTACTCAAAACAACCCAATATCGGTACATAACCTCTTATCAACAAATTCCTCGCTCTAACACTTACATTTACTGCCGAAGATGAAAGAAACACGTACAAACTAGCAACCATTCGTCTGATCAGTCAGACATGAAGCTCCCCCTTCCCAAACAGGAATTATAACATATTTCTAAGCCGACTCCCGATATTTATCCTTCCAACTATGATGTAGTCAATCCTAACAATATTCACCATATGTGCCTATAACCAACGATCACAACTCCTCGCAACCCCGAAGGCTAACTCATACATCATTCCAGAATACGAATAAACTCAATGACAGACAAGTGGTACATCCCTCAACCATAGGAATTTGGAGTCAAAAATTCTAATCCGGTGCAGAACACACACCAATACTAGGCCTACCAATAACAACAAATCAACTCTGGTCACCCACAACAGATCGATAACTCACTGAAAAGTTTACAATGACTGAATCATGGTACATACTAACATCTGACTAGCTTTGCTCGCATCTTCACAGTTCACTACCAACAAAATAACCTGTTTATGAGAACTCTCAGTCTCGAAGTTATGAAGCACACCAATTACTATATCTGATCTCAACTCCATTGCTCGAAGACATAACACATCCCTAATACCCAATTATTCCACGAGGGATACCCCTATAATTATTTCGTTTTACCAAGCAACCTTGAATATCAACAGTTGATCCAACAAGAGAGCGTCGCAATACCGGGGAAGCACCCTTAAGTCAACACATTAACCTTTCTGAAATGTATACCCTCATCAAGCCACCTAATTAGTGATATCATCTACCTAGCCATCTGAGACGGCCAATGCTGCCTACGAAATTTTTTGACCTTCTTTCCAAAACTGAACTGTGACCTCACATATGCAAATATCAACTCTACACAACATACCGTATACGCCATTCCATCCTATGGTGAATATGAGAAGTTCATGATCCCTTTCGAGCCAAAAGAATCTACGCACCCAACTAGCCAAGAAAATTTCATTTGGTCCCATTTAGAAGCAAAATCACTATACATCACCTGCACCTCATGCCAGTAGAAAATATGCATCTCTAAACATAGTAGAAACCACCAGGAACTATCCGAATCCCATTGGTATAAAACCAAACCGTCAGAACTGAATCCTTCTCATTCAACCAGGCTATGCAGGTAACAAAAACCCAAGAGAATTGCTAAGAAACACCCGTAAAACTCATTACCTCGTGAACACCCAAAGAACTAATCGTATCCCTTACCACGCCGATCCGACCTACTACCAAGTTGTCCTATTTCCCAAGTTCCTCTTGACTTACCTGCAAAATGGTACTTCTCTTTTCCCTAATACCGCAATTCTCAACCCAGACTCACCACACAAGAGCCAAGCATAAAACAATACCGTCTGAGGCTCATAAGCCGTTGAATACTCTCTCAAATATCCCCAAAAGTACCATATTAAAAATACATACCCTGAAGAGACTTCCTGCGAATCTAAAGTCATTACCTTCACCTTCATGATACTGATATGTAGAATCCATGATAATGTAGAAATGCCACAAGTGTTGACATCCCCCAACGTAAATCTTAGTTCTAGCCCAAAACACACCTTGAAGATTCCCAATTGCTATATTTAATCTTGAATCTGTCAGAACCATTCTCGAGAGTCATCCACTCTACTCAAGCCTCAATTAGACTGATTAACGGACCGAACGACCTATGCTCCGTTAGCACTCCCACACCGCGGGAATTAACCCCACCTTAATACAACCAAATAAATTCATGCCCCATGCACATTACATCATTCAACAATAACAACTCAAGGCATCCCATGATTCTTATACACCCATAAACCATAACACAACCCCTAACCAAAATTACCTTTATTCAAGCCATTCTTGATCTCAACCCCTGCAGGTTATAACTGATTCAGCGGTATACCTCAAACTGAAACCAATACAAAACATAATCGCGCAATCAACTTATCATTAACAGCCTCCCCCACTTGGCTCAAGGCCCACGATCAAAACAAACAATAACTCAAAATTCCCATACGCTATCACTGTCACCATACTACAGTGAGGTTCAACTAAATCCTTCATAAGCTCATATGACACAAAGCGTCTGATATTCCATATTGTATGCAAATCTCGCATTCACCATTGAAGGGTCATGCCAACTTCCAAAAGCGATCTGCACTTATATTGCAATGTATATCAATTACTGGTAAAAGAGAACTTGCTACAAAACAACATAAGGATCACACAACCTCAGGACACCCCGCGGGAAATAGCACGGCCCGCTTAGTCTCAAACTGATCTCACTCTATACCCTTTCGAAACTCATAGCTATTAGGCAATCACTTTATCCTTTTGCATCTAAACACAACCAATGCCTACCCTCGAGGCATCACAATACGCAGTATAAGAACCTGAAGTTGATAGCGGAACTAACACTGGAGTTGTGGTCAAGGAAATCTTGTCCTTCTGGAAGCTCTCTCCACGCTCGTCTGACCACTTGAATACCCTCACGGGACACCACGTCCCCCAAGAATGCTACTGAACTGAGCCAAAAATTCACACTTGGAGAACTTTGCATACAGCTTCTCCTCCATCAATCTCTATATTACCCTCCTCAAATGCTGAGTATGCTCATCCTGGCTATGTGAGTATGCTAGGATGTTATCATTGAATGCAATAACAAAGGAGTGCTAATACGGTTGGAATACACCGCTAATCAAATATATGAATGCTACTGGGGCAATGATCAGCCCAAAAGACATCATCAGGAGCTCATAACACAACAGGAGGATCCAATTCACTGCACAACTGAACAACATAAGAGGTCTTCCCATACACTCACGACTCGAGGCCATGTGCCAAACCGAGACAGAAATCAAACACTCAATAGTTCTTGCCACATTTCCATCCAATCCTTTTGTCACAATCAAACAATCTGAACAAATCTAGCCATCAAATCACACTCACTACGTAGTCATCTAGTCACAAAATCCCATAAATAAGAACACAAACAGACATATAAGTCCCTAAATGCACAACTCCCACACTCGAAATCTAAGCACTTAGCCACCGAATAAAATCCACCTCAAGTCCTCCAGTTTGGCCCATTATCAACATGCTAAAATCACACTTCGTACCTTACCTATGGAAAATACAAGTCGTCGGTGCACCGCTAGTACCGTGTAAAGACCCATAAAATTTTCTTGTTTAAAATAATGCCCGAATGAGTCACCGAGTTGTTTTTACTGTGGAAAATTTTAAAACAGACCTAATTTGAGTAAAGAGTACCCAGGACTTAAAGAATAAAATTTTCCAAAAATTAGGCGTTATGCGATGCACTATGTAATTGCATAACGTGTATGCGGACCGCATAATGGTCGCATACACGGGCAGATCACTGCCCCATTTGAGAACAACTATGTGGTCTAATATGCGACCACATTTCGGTTCTGCGGACCGCATAGTTGGCGCATTGTTGCCCTTTGATTTTTGGGAGGGAGGTTATGCGACGCACTATGCGATCGCATAACATGTATGCGGACCGCATAGTTGGCGCATTGTTGCCCTTTGATTTTTGGGAGGGAGGTTATGCGACGCACTATGCGATCGCATAACATGTATGCGGACCGCATAGTGGTCGCATACCTAGGCAGATTTTTTTCGATTTTTTACCCACCTGGAGGGCCATTTTTTGGTCGACCCTGCGGACCGCATGTCAGCAATGCGATCGCATTCCTGACCGCATTCTTGTGTCGGGCTCCTATTTTTCTAATTTTTAAAACCCAACTCTAGTTCATTAAAACACCCCTCCCCTTCATTTTTAACTTATTTCTGAGCAAAAATAGAGAGAAGGGAGAGGGTTCTTGAGAGAGAAAGTTCTTCTTCATAAAAAATTGATTCTTCAAAGTCGCACAAGACCGGAATCTATCGAGTTAGTGTTATCTTCTTTACTCAAAGAGGTAAGTCTTCACCCTATTTTCCCCAAAGTTCTATGATTTTAATTAAGAATAAAACACATAGAATGGTTCTTTAAAATGAAGGTCAAACCCATGCATGCATGTGAGTAAAACTTCTTAATCTAGAAAAAAGGTAAGAGGGTTAGGGTAAAATTCAAAAAGAAGGGGTGGTAATCTAATGGGTCGCCTAGCGTTCGATAAAATACTTAAAAGAGTTCGAATTGTATGCATGATTTCCAATTCTGAGTTGAATTTGTTTAATTGTGAACTAGATTGACAGTACTAGTCGGTTCGGTGATTTGTGAGTAAAAGTTAAAAAGGAATTTTGACCCCAGGTATGTATGGCTAACTTTAACCTTTGTAGAATCCTCTTGTTGGGTCCGAGCATACGGTATGTGTACCTTGTTTGAAAATATGTGAATTGATTGTTCAAACGTGTTGAGACATAAGATTCTCTTCTCTGATTATCCTAGTTGATTTCCATACTACCATGCTATACGAGATTGCGAAAAGTGTTTTGATGTGCCTATCTTATTATGTGCAAAGCTCGTAAATGCTCTAGGGTATCGATATGAAAGTATGTGGTAATGAATGAAAGAATGTTAATGTGCCCAAGTGTGGGAAAGTATATAATGGCTAAAAACCGTGCGTGGAAAGTAATGAAAAAGGGTATTGTGAAATGGTGTAAATGAGTTGAACGATTATGGCAACACGGTGCACATAAATTACTGCTTGGTGAGAGACAATGTGCCTTGAGCTCAAATGGAGAATTTTGGATATGAACTTGTGTTCCTTGAAATGAAGAATTCTTATGATTTAATTATTTATGGTTGTTGTTACGAAATATGGATTGTCAGGTGGGATCGGGTTGCTTCCGCAACACGAAGTAATAAGGATGATGGTTTGTGGTGATAAGGGTGGCCGAGGTAATAAGGATGGAATGTGATCATTATCACTATTGAAATGAAAATATATGAAACTCTTGAATATGGTAATGTTGAAAGGAAAAAGGAGAGATTCTGAAACTTGTTGATTTTGGTTGTTTCTTTCCACGTGCATTGATTGATTGGTTCTATTATTGCCTCTTATTTGTGTATTGTTTGATTGTACTTCGGATAAAGTTTGTTCCTACATACTAGTACTATTCCACAGTACTAACGTCCCTTTTGCCGGGGGCGGTACATTTTCTTATATGAATGTAGGTGGTTCAACAGCAGGTAATTCAGTCCACCGGAAGTACTGCCTCCTCTCCACTACGCAGTTGAATTGGTGAGCCTCACTTCTTCCCGGGTCCATGTGTGGTTCATGTCACCTTTTTTTGGGTCTATTTTTTATAGTAAGGTATAGCCGGAGCCTTGTTTCCCGCAAGTATTGTATGAAATCCTATCACTCGTAGAGGCTCCATAGACATAAAGTGGGTATTGTACATATTTGTTTTGGGTAGTGACAATCGTGGTCCACGTGGTAAAAGTATGTATCTCGTATGTATCTTGCAAGTATTTAGTAACATATGTTGTTAATGGTAAGAGGAAAACATGAATTTAACTGGAGTTTTCTGTTAAGTCTCAAATTGCTAATTCACATGAATAAGGTATATTGGAATCACGGGGTAACGCGTGGGATAGGTGAGGCAAATCCAGGTCCGCTTGACTGGGGCCACCCGGTTGATCGCCGGTCGTGTCCCTCGATTTTGGGGCGTGACAAACTTGGTATCAGAGCCTAAGGTTTTTAAAGTGTCCAAGGACGTCTTGGAGCCGTGTCTAGTAGAGCCCTTCTTATCGGTGTGTTGTCCACCACATATATAATTAGGGGCTACATGGACATTTAGGAAACACCTTTTTCATTGTTATCCTATATCCTGCGGTGAAGTGGAAAGTGAAAATATCCTTGTCTAACTCATGCAATGTTCCGAAATTTCCAGTGATGGCACCAAAGAAGAGAGCTCGACTCGTCCTAGAGGCCAATGCCACCCCAAGTGTGGCTGTGAATTCTGTACTCGATGGTGCGGGCGAGAGAGAATCCCCGACCTTGAATCCACCTGGCCTTTCTGTTCCAGACCAGAGTGTTCCTATTCATGTTGCGGTGGAGTGTGTTGCAACGCCTTCCGCTGATATTCCTGATCCTTTTTCGGTTCCAGATTCAGGTCCCGGTACTTCCGATGGGGACCTCAGGGGAGCTATTTATATGTTGACTCAGTTAGTTGACGCTCAGGCCCAAGGATCTCATGTTGCCTCTTCGCCCTCTAGCGGACAAGGAGATTCCGCCGGTTCCAGAGTCAACCAGTTTCTGCGGTTGGCCCCTCTAGAGTTCTTAGGTACTGATGCAGAGGCTGATCCGCAGGATTTTCTGGATGAGATGTGCAAGACGCTTCGGGTTATGAAGGCTACAGAGACAGAGGGGGTTGAGTTAGCATTTTATAGTCTGAGGAGAGCGGCGTATTCGTGGTTCGAGATGTGGGAGAATTCCCATGGGGAGGGAAGTCCTCCGGCGAGATGGGATGAGTTCGTTGGTGCTTTCATGGATCACTTCTTGCCTGCCGAGACTGTGACAGCCTGTGTTACGGAGTTTGAGGTCCTCAAGCGGGGTAATATGAGTGTGTGGGACTACCATATGGAGTTCGTGAGATTGTCCAAGTACGCTCCTCAGTTAGTATCAACTATGGATGCCAGAGTTCGACGGTTTGTTCAGGGCCTCAGTCCCTTGGTTGTGAATGAAGCTGCTACAGCTGCCTCACACTCAGGCATGAATTATGGTAAGATAGTGGGATTCACCCAGGCCACAGAGGCTAGAAAATTGAAGATAAGGTCGGAGAGGGAGAGTATTAGTAGGGCCCGGTCAGCGGGCCACTCGGGGAGTTCAATTGGAGGAGGGAGACCAGTTCAAAGGAGAGGACCATCAAGGCCATCCCAGTATTATAATCAGTCCTCATCCAATGCACTGCCACCAGTGCACCGTTATCAGCGGAGTAGTCGCTGGGAACCAGGATCGAACAGTAGGAGGCCCTATCAGTCCGGTCGTCTAGTTTGGAGGTTCCGGCTGCAGAGGAGGGCTCTGTGCCCCATGTGTGGGAGGTTCCATACTGAGCCTTGTTACCTGGGTATCCCGATATGCTACGGGTGTGGGGTGAGAGGTTATATTCAGCTGGATTACTATGCGCCCAATCAGAGCATGGGTAGTGGTTTTGCTCAGCCGTCCATTTCTTTAGTCGCCGCATCTTTAGTCCGTCCCCCAGCTCCAGCAGGGTGTGGTGCAGTTAGGGGTGGGGTACGAGGTAGAGGTATACCTAGTCGCTTCTATGCTTTGAGTGGTCTCCAGAGTGCGAAGGCTTCCCCAAATGTTATTACAAGTATTCTGACTATAAATCACTCGGTGTTTATGCTCTTATTTATCCAGGGTCCTCTTTGTCATATGTCACCCCATTTATTGCTTCAAGTTTTGGGATAGAACCCGAACAGCTTCATGAGTCGTTCTCTGTGTCGACTCCTGTTGGTGATTCCATTACAGCCACACGAGTCTATAGGAATTGTGTTGTCACGATGTGTGGTCGAGATACCACGACCGATCTTATCGAGCTTGGGATGGTAGATTTTGATGTTTTCATGGGAATGGATTGGCTTTACTCGTGCTTTGCTAAACACGACTACCGAACCAGAATTATGAGGCTACAGTTTCCTAATGAGTCAGTTATCGAGTGGAACGGGAATGGTGTTGTGCCAAAGGGTAGGTTTATTTCGTACCTTAAGGCCTCGGAAATGATTAAAAAGGGGTGTGTTTATCATTTGGTCCGGGTTGCGGACACCGCTTCAGAAGTGTCTGCTCCCGAGTCCGTCCCATTCGTGAATGAGTTTCTTGAAGTATTTCCAGATGAACTTCCAGGGACTCTGCCAGATAGAGAGATCGATTTCGGGATTGATGTATTGCCAGATACGTAGCCAATATCTATTCCACCGTACATAATGGCACCAGCAGAGTTTAGGGAGTTAAAGGAGAAGTTGAAAGACTTATTAGAGAAGGGGTTCATTCAGCCGAGTGTGCCGCCGTGGGGCGCTCCGGGTCTTTTCGTCAGGAAGAATGATGGGTCGCTTCGGATGTGTATTGATTATCGGCAGCTCAACAAAGTCACTATCAAAAACAAGTATCCATTGCCTCGGATAGATGATATGTTCGACCAATTGCAGGGTGCGAGGTTTTTCTCCAAAATTGTTTTACGGTCTGGGTATCACCAGTTGAAGTTCAGAGAGCAGGATATTCCTAAGACCGTCTTCAGCACTTGTTATGGCCATTTTAAATTTTTGGTAATGTCCTTTGGACTGACCAATGATCCAGCGGCTTTCATGGGTCTTATGAATCGGGTTTTCAAACCGTTTCTTGATCACTTCGTGATTGTTTTTATTTATGACATCCTTGTCTACTCACGGAGTCGGGAGAATCATCCTAATCACCTCAGGGAAGCTCTGCAGACTCTTCATCAGCACCAATTGTATGCCAAGTTTTTAAAATGTGAATTTTTGCTGGAGTCAGTCGCGTTTTTGGGTCATGTTGTTTCCAGAGAAGGGATTAAGGTTGACCCCTAGATGATCGCAGCGATAAAGGATTGTCCTAGACCAACGACCCCGACAGAGGTTCGCAGTTTCTTGGGTCTACCTGGGTATTATCGGAGGTTTTGGAGGGATTCTCTACCCTCGCCTCCCCATTGACTAAATTAATGAAGAAAGCAATTAAGTTCCAATGGTCCGACGCTTGTGATAAGAGCTTTCATGAGTTGAAATCAAGATTGACTTCAGCACCGGTGTTAACTTTGCCAAAAGGCACGGAGGAATTTGTGGTTTATTGCGATGCTTCAAGGGTTGGTTTGGGATGTGTGTTGATGCAACACGGGAAGGTTATAGCCTACACTTCTAGGCAACTCAAGAATCACGAGAAGAATTATCCGACACATGATTTAGAACTCGCGGCATTTGTGTTTGCAATAAAAATCTGGCGGCATTATTTGTATGGGGTCCATGTGGACGTGTTCTCAGACCAGAAGAGTCTCCAGTATTTGATCAAGCAGAAGGAGTTGAATTTAAGGCAACGGCGATGGTTAGAATAGCTTAGAGATTATGATAGGAACATTTTTTACCATCTAGGGAAGGCGAATGTGGGGGCTGACGCTCTCAGTCAGATGTCTATGGGTAGTTTGGATTATTTGAAAGTGGATTAGAGGCCTATAGCTCGGGAGATTTATCAATTGGCCAGTCTGGGGGGTCTGTCTCTCGACCTCAGACGAGGGAAATATTATGGTGCATAATGGGGCAGAATCATCACTTGTAGCGGAAGTCAAGGAAAAACACTGAAGGAGGCAGTTTTGAATAACAAGATTTCGGCATTTTCACTTGGTTGTGATGATGGTGTTTTACGGTGCCAGGGGAGGTTATGTGTTCATGATGTGGATAATCTTCGGGAGAGGGTAATGGCGGAAGCTCACGATTCCAGGTATTTCGTGCACCCAGGTTCTACGAAGATGTATCATGATCTCCGGGAGGTTTATTGGTGGAGCGGTATGAAGAGAGGTGTGGCAGACTTTGTATCTAAATGTCCGAATTTTCAACAGGTGAAGGTCGAGCATTAGAGGCCCGATGGGTTAACTCAGCTTATGGAAATTCCAATGTGTAAATGGGAAATGATCAACATGGATTTAGTGGTAGGGTTACCTCGTACTCAGCGCAAGTTCGACTCGATTTGGGTGATAGTGGATCTACTCACGAAATCAGCTCACTTCTTTCCAGTCAAGTCCACCGATACTGCAGAATAGTATGCTCAGTTGTATATCGAGGAAATAGTAAGGCCTCATGGTACTCCAGTTTCTATTATCTCAGGTCGAGACGCCCATTTCACGGCTAATATTTGGAGAAAATTTTAGCAAGGTTTGGCTACGCAGGTAATCTTAGCACCGCTTTCCATCCGCACATTGATGGTCAGGCAGAGCGGACTATTCAGACGCTTGAAGATATGTTACGAATTTGTGTGTTGGACATCAATGGTAGTTAGGATGATCATTTACCACTTATCGAATTTGCTTACAATGACATTTTTCACGCTAGTATTTAGATGGCCCCATTTGAGGCATTGTACGGAAGAAGGTGTAGACCTCCGATTGGGTGGTTCGAGGTTGGTGAAACAGAATTGTTATGGCCAGATCTTGTGCACCAGGCGTTCTAAAATTTCAGAGTCATTCAAGAGAGGATGAAAACCTCTCAGACCGTCAAAAATCCTATGTGGACGTTCGTCGAAGAGAATTGGGATTCCAAGTAGATGATTGGGTATTCTTGAAGGTATCTCCCATGAACGGAGTGATGCGGTTTGGGAAGAAAGGGAAATTAAGCCCAAGGTATGTCGGGCCATATCAGATTGCTCAAAGGATAGGACAAGTAGCTTATAGGTTGGAATTAACCCCTGAATTGTCATTAGTGCACCCGGTGTTCCATGTGTCCATGTTGAAGAAAGTGGTTAGAGATCGATCATCCATCGTGTCAGTTTAGACTATTGAGGTTAATGAAGAATTATCATATGAAGAGGCTCTGGTTGCTATTCCTGAATGACAAGTCCGTAGATTCGGGAACAAAGAGATTGCTTCAGTTAAAGTATTGCGGCGAAGTCAGCACGTTGAGGAAGCCACGTGGGAAGCTGAAAATGAGATGAAAGAGAAAGATCCCCATTTTTTTGAATGAGTGTAGTAGTGATCGTCAAAACTGCCATCTCTAAGCAAATTATATTTTATGTTGAGTTTTGTGCAAAAGCACCCCATCTTCCCCTAATTGCCTTATTGTTGTGATTTCCCAGTGTGTGCTAAAACTGAACCAGTTGTTACTATTTGGGTAGTGTGCAACCCTTGAGGTACATGAATGTTTTGTGGAACTTATGTGTTAGGAAAGTGACTAATAGTAGTGTAGATTGGTAATGATTAATTGAAATGAATATGGTGTATTGAGGTGATTGGGTTGTATGGGACTCATTAAAATGACCAAGTTATGTGCAAGAATGTGAATCATGTGCAAATTTGTGGTATAAGAAGCAAGAGATATGTGTAGTTGTTAGAGTGATTGAATATATACAATTTGTTGAGGTAACGTTGCGTGCTAGTTATTGAATAACCAAAAATTGTGTAATGATGCTTTGAAATGTGTTTCGGGGGCTCTCTGTCAGGTAGATAAGCCGCATTACAAAGGAAACTCTAGCGAAATTTTCTTAAAATATTGGGGTTAGTGAAAATTTGGAAGATGCATATCATGTTTCCAAAAATCCTCATTCGAGGATGAATGATTTTAAGGGGGGGAGGATGTAAAAACTCGTAAAATTTTCTTTTTTGAAATAACGCCCGAATGAGTCCTCGAGTTGTTTTTACTGTGAAAAATTTTAAAACGGGCCTAATTTGAGTAAAGAGTACCCCGGGACTTAAAGAATAAAATCTTCCAGAAAGTAGGCGTTATGCAACGCACTATGCAATCACATAACGTGTATGCGGACCGCATAATGGTCGCATACACGGGCAGATCACTGGCCCATTTGAGAACAACTATGTGGTCCAATATGCGACCGCATTTCGGTTCTGCGGACCGCATAACTGTCGCATTGTTTCCCTTTGTTTTTTTGGAGGGAGGTTATGTGATCGCATAACATGTATGCGTACCGCATAGTGGTCGCATACCTGGGCAGATTGTTTTCGATTTTTTGCCCACCTGGAGGGCCATTCTGCGGTCGACTCTACGGACCGCATGTCAGAAATGCGATCGCATTCTTGACCGCGTTCATGTGTCGGGCTCCAATTTTTCTAATTTTTAAAACCCGACCCCAGTTCATTAAAACACCCATGACCTTCATTTTTAACTGATTTATGAGCAAAAATATAGAGAAGGGAGAGAGGGTTCTTGAGAGAGAAAGTTCTTCATCAAAAATTAATTCTTCAAAGTCGCTCAAGCCCAGAATCTACCGAGTTAGTGTTATCTTCTTCACTCAAAGAGGTAAGTCTTCACCTTAGTTTCCCCAAAGTTCTCATATTTTAATTAAGAATAAAACACATAGGATGTTTCTTGAAAATGGAGGTCAAAACCATGCATGCATGTGAGTAAAACTTCCTAATCTAGCAAAAAGGGAAGAGGGTTGGGGTAAAATTCACAAAGAAGGGGTAGTAATCTAATGGGGTCGCCTAGTGTTTGATAAAATGCTTAAAAGAGTTCGAATTGTATGCATGATTTCCAATTCTGAGTTGAATATGTTTAATTGTGAACTAGAATGACGGTACTAGTCGGTTCGGTGATTTGTGAGTAAAAGTTAAAAAGGAATTTCGAGCCCAGGTATGTATGACTAACTTTAACCTTTGTATAATCCTCTTGTTGCGTCCGAGCATACGGTATGTGTACCTTGTTTGAAAATATGTGAATTGATTGTTCAAACGTGTTGAGACGTAAGATTCTATTCTCTGATTGTCCTAGTTGATTGCCATACTACCGTGCTATATAAGATTGTGAAAAGTGTTTTAATGTGCCTATCTTATTATGTGCAAATCTCGTAAATGCTCGGGGGTATCGATATGAAAGTATGTGTTAATGAATGAAAGAATGTTAATGTACCCAAGTGTGGGAATGTATATAATGAGCTAAAATCGTGCATGGAAAGTAATGTAAAAGGGTATTGTTAAATGATGTATATGAGTTGAACGATTATGGCAACACCGTGCACATGAATTACTGCTTGGTGAGTGTCAATGTGCCTTGAGCTCAAATGGAGAATTGTTGATATGAAGTTGTGTTCCTTGAAATGAAGAATTATTGTGATTTAGTTGTTTGTGGATGTTGTTACGAAATATGATTGTCAAGTGGGATCAGAGCGCCACAACACGAAGTAATAAGGATTATGGGTTGTGGTGATAAGGGTGGCCGAGGTAATAAGGATGGAATGTGATCATTATCTCTATTGAAATGAAAATCTATGAAACTCTTGAATCTGGTGATGTTGAAAGGGGAAAAGGAGAGATTCTGAAACTTGTTGATTTTTGTTGTTTCTTTCCACGTGCATTGATTGATCGGTTATATTATTATCTCTTATTTGTGTATTGTTTGATTGTACTTGGGATAAAGTTTGTTCATACATACTAGTACTATTCCACAGTACTAACGTCCCTTTTGCCGGAGGCACTACATTTTCTTATATGAATGTAGGTGGTTCTACAGTAGGTAATTAAGTCCACCGGCAGTAGTGCCTCATGTCCACTCCGCAGTTGGATTGTTGAGCCTCACTTCCTCCCGGGGCCATGTGTGGTTCATGTCACCTTCTTTTGGGTCTATTTTGTATTGTAAGGAATAACCAGAGCATTGTATCCGGCAAGTATTGTATGAAATCCTATCACCCGTAGAGGTTCCATAGACATAACGTGGGTATTGTACATATGTATTTTGGGTAGTGACAATCATGGTCCACATGGTAGAAGTATGTATGTTGTATGTATCTTGCAAGTATTTAGTATCATATGTTGTGAATGGTAAGAGGCAAACATTAAATTAACTAGAGTTTTATGTTAAGTCTCAAATTGCTAATTCACATGAATAAGCTTTATTGGAGTCATGGGGTAACGCGTGGGATAGGTGAGGAAAATCCGAGTCTGCTTGACTGGGGCCACCCGGTTGAGCGCCAGTCGTGTCCCACGATTTAGGAGCGTGACATACCGAGCGCTCATATGCGCATTCGATACATGAAAGGAATTTCAAGAGTTACACTTTTGGCTAAATAAATGGATTTGCACGACAAGAATTCAAGAATGTGAGATTTTCCTAAGGGTTCTGTAGCCTCTCGAAGATAAGTAAATACGTCTTTGTACTGATCTGCAAGACTCTACTAAACCTACTCATGACCAGTGAGTCCTACGTAACCTAGGATCTGATACCAACTTGTCACGATCCCAAATCTAAACTAGTCGTGATGGTGCCTATTGTGGAACTAGGCCAGCCATATTAACGCTCAAACGTAAAGAACCTTTCATTTATATTATTACTAAACTGATAATCCATAAAGGTTTCATATAATCATTTTAAAACAGATAAATCCACACCGAATATTAAATGAAACCCACAATCCCGGAGTCACCGGTCATGAGCATATACAGAAAATATACAACTCTGGAAAAATACACTCTATAATAGTAAGCAGGAGAGTGCAGGGCTGCAGATGCATGCAGCTACCTCGCAAAATCTCCAATAAGTCTCTGGAATAGATACACAACTCACTCTGCCCTAGCACCTAGATCTGCACACAAGGTGCAGGGAGTACTGTGCGTATGCCAACTAAGTAGTAATGAAAATAAATCAGGTATGAGCAGTAAGAAACACATAAAGTCAAATCATCATTTCACAATAAGCATAGTCTTTCTTTCCAACAGTGGATACGTTAAATCATCACGCTTAAAAAGCTACTTTCAGTAAAAATCCTTTGAAAAGTGTGATTTCCAACAATTACAGAAAAATGTCCAAGAAGTTTAGTGTAAAAATGAAGTAAATCATAAGTAGCCACTTGGGCAAAAACATGAATAAGAAACTGCCCCTCGGGCGTAACACCACTCAGAATCAGCCCCTCAAGCATACCTCTCAGTCACACATAATCAGCCCATCGAGCAACCTCACAGTCACTCATTCCTCCCAATGAATCGTCACTCAACACTCAGCACTCGCACTCAGTAGGGTTGTGTATAGACTCCGGAGGGGCTCCTTCAGCCCAAGCGCTAATATCAAGCCACCTCGTGGCACATCATATCATCACAATCAGGCCATTGACCTCACTCAGTCAGAAACTCTCAAAAAGCCACTCGGGCTGTCAGTAAAACGGGGTACTCTAGCCAAATTCATCATTTTATATCTCAAAATAGTGTAAATAAGGCTGAGTTTCGAAATTAATTAAACATAATATGACTGAGTGTAAATCATAATCAACACAATAAGGAATAGCAGTAAAATCCCCCAAGGGGGTTAAACAGGTCGGCACAAGGCCCCAAAAACGGGTTACAACCCAAATATAACAATAGTCTGAAAACATGATTTAACATATGATTTAAAAGTAAATACAAACTCAATAGTTTCAACGGGAAGGACCAAGCCCAATCCCCAATCAGTGCACGCCATACACTCGTCATCCGGCATGTGCGCCACTCCAAAAATAGTGAGAAATTACGAAGTCGGGGGTTTCATACCATTAGGAAAAAATTTATAGTCAGTACATACCTCAAACCGGCCCAAATACTAATCCGCGATGCTCTTGTCTCTTGAATCGTCTCCCAAATGCTCTGAGTCTATCAAATTTAGATTAATATAATCAAAATATGCTAGGGATACGAAACCCATTCAAAAATTAGAAAAATTAGGCACAATTCCCGAAATGAGCCAAACCCGACCCTCGGGCCCACGTCTTGGAATTCTATAAAAATCACATCACAAGAATCCTCATCCTTTCCCGAGTCTATACATATAAAATGCATCGAAATTCGACAACAATTGCCCCTTCAATTATTCAGTCAAAGTCTCCAATTATCCAAGCCCTAACCCCTAATTTACACACTTATTTTTCCCTTAATTTCACCCTATTTCAGTCAAAAAATCACATAGAAACGAGTTTTAGGTTCAAATACCTTACCTTAACAAAGTCCTCCTGAGTTCCTCCTTCAAAAGCCTCTCCAAAGCTTCAAACCCGCATGAAAACATAGATGAAATGACTCAAATTCGCGAAGGCTGAGTATTTATACTTCCGGCCCAGTGAAATCACACCTGCAGTGGTTTCTCCGCACCTGCGGTCCAAGGTGCGCATCTTCGGAGAATTACTTTAATCCAAATCATGGCACCTGCAGCTCTTCTTCCGCACCTACGGCTTCGCAGGTGCGTCTCGGGTCTCGCACCTGCGACCTTCCCTCATTTGGGCCAATTCCGCACCTGCGCCCATTCCTCACACCTGTGGACCTCGCTCCTGCGCTCAACCATCCACATGTGCGGCCACACCAGAGGGGCAACACCAGTAGCATTTCAGTTGTAAATTCCCAACTTCAACCTTCTAATGACAATCCAAAAACACTCTGAGCCCCTTGGGGCCTCAACCAAAAGTACCAACAAGTCATAAATGATCACCCGGACTTAGTCGAACCCTAGGAACACCCAAAATGACATTGAAACACCAATTCAACTCATGATTCAAGCCTAAAAATCCTAAAACTTCCGAAAATCATCTACGATGCCGAAACTACCCAAAACACGTCCGATTATCCTGAAAATATTCACACGCGTCCAAAATGACACTACAAACCTTCTCCAACTCATGGAATTCTATTTCGACCCTGATAGCCTATTTTCCACAACTGGCCAAAAATCGCCAAAAACTGACTTTCCTCTATTCAAGCCTAATTCTACACCGGACTTCAAAACCACATTATGAACACACTCCTAAGTCCCAAATAACTTAACGAAGCTATATTAACCATAAAATCTACATTCCAGGGTCGTTTACCCATAAGTCAACTTCTGGTTGACTTTTCCAACTATTGAACCAATTTAAAAGACTAAGTGTCTCATTTCTCTCGAAAAAGTGTTCCAAACCTGAGCCGACCAATCTAACACAACATAATGAAGCTGAACCACATATAATGAAGCAAAAATAGGGGAAACATGGCTATTAATCTCGGAATGACCGGTCGGGTCGTTACAGGGTTTGTTGTGGTTAGAAATGAGACACTTCGTCTCTTTGATTGGTGATTTTGTTCGAAAAGTCAACCGAAAGTTTACTTGTAGGTAAATGACCTCGTAATGTGGTTTTTGTCGCTCGGATAGCTGCATTAGGTTATTTGGGACTTAGGAGTGTGTTCCGAATGTCATTCGGATGTCCGAGTAGAATTAGGCTTGAATTGGCGAAATTGGATTTTTGGAGATTTTTGGTCGGTAGTGGAAAATTATCTATCGGGGTCGGAATGGAATTCTGGAAGTTGGAACAGGTCCGTAGTGTCATTTGGGATGTGTTTGCAAATTTTCAAGTCAATCGGACGTGTTTTGGGTGGTTTCTGTATCATTGGCGAAATTTGGAAGTTTCTAAGTTCCTAGCCTTGAATCCGAGGTTGATTTAGGTTTTTGGTGTTGTTTTGAGTGGTTTGAAGGATCGAATAAGTTTGAATAAGGTTATGGTATGTGTTGTCATGTTTGGTTGAGGTCTCGAGGGCCTCGGGTGAGTTTCGGGGGTGTTAACGGACCAATTCTTATACTTGGTGTTGCAAAATTTTTGCTGGTGTGAAGGTTCTGGTGTTCTTATATGCGATCGCGCGGGTAAGTATTCAATCACGTAGGTTTAGCTATGGATTTGCGGAGTTGTGTTCTATGCGATCGCGTAGTAGAGGCCGTGACTGCGTGAGAGTGTGGTCGTTGAGCATTGCGAACGCGTGGTGCAGTTCGCGTTGGCGTAGAGTTTGGGGGGCGCGTGAGGGGATGAGCTGTTGTTCTATGCGAACGCATGAGGGAGGAATGTGATCGCTTAGGGTAACTATGGTCAGTGCTTCGCGATTACGTGGTGGTTGAGCAATCATACTGAAGAAAGGGTCTGGGCAGAAAGTTATATTCAAAAATGAGGATTTAAGTCCAATATCTCAGAAACCATTAGAGAGCTCGGGAGAAGGCAAATTTTGAAGAGATTTTCAGTAGATTTATTGGAGTAAGTATTTCTCACTTAGTTTTGATTCAATCCCATGATTTAGTCTTGAATTTTATCATTTAATTTGAGAAATTGGAGTGGAAATTGGGGGGGAAATGGAAGAAAGATTTGGGAATTCTTTTGGGGATTTGGATGGGCATTTGAGGTTGGATTTTGATGAATTTGATATGGGTAGACTCAAGAGTGGATAAGGATTCTGGTTTTGCGATTTTTATCGGATTCCGAGGCGGAGACCCAGGGGTCGGGTTTGACCTATTCCGAGATTTTTGATGTAGATTGGATATTTTCGAGTGGGCTTTGTCCCTTTAGCATATTTTTGATGATATCAATCTGTTTTGAATAGGTTCGGAGCGTGTTGAGGCCGATTAGAGAGGCAAAGGCATCGCGGAGTAGTTTTCTTTCGATTTAAGGTAAGTAACGAACGTAAATCTTGACCTGAGGGTATGAATCCCCGGTATTTCATCTTGTATGATAAATGAGGTGACACACATGATAGGTGACGGGCGTGTGGGAGTGCACCGGTAAGAATTGTGACTCGGTTCGTCCCGTATCGACTATTAAGCCGCGTATTTGGTTTAAAATCACATGATACTCCGTATTTTGCAGATTTATAATATATTTTGGGTTGTACGCCATGGTTGAGGCCTTGTGCCGACCTGTTTTGACCCTCAGGGGTATTGTACTACTATTCCCACACTGCTTTTGATTAATGTCAGTCATGATTTATACTTGTTCATTGTTCATTCTTATTTATCACCTTATTTTCAAACAAATGAAGGATATTTTTGGGCTGAGTCCCCGTGTTTTGTGGTGAGTTGCCCGAGTGGCTTATGAGGGTGATGACTGAGTGAGACCGAGAGCCGAATTTGTGAGGATAGTGATGGATCGGGCTGCACGTCGCAATGTTATTTACATATATATATATATATATTGGATTGGGCTGCACACCGCAACGATATATATATTGGATCGGGCTGCACGTCGCAATGTTATTTACATATATATATATATATATTGGATTGGGCTGCACACCGCAACGATATATATATTGGATCGGGCTGCACGTCGCAGCATTATATATATTGGATTGGGCTGCACGCCGCAGCGATATAGCTGTTGGGTTGAGGGAGCCCCTCCGGAGTCTGTACACCCCCATTGAGCGAGCTGGACTATTTATGGATCGGTCTGCACGCTGAAACAATTATTATATGATACCTATTGAGCGTGAGAGCTGAGTATGAGTGCTGATTGACGAGGGATGAGTCATGAGTGACTGAGAGGCTTGTCCGAGAGGCTTTATTTGTGAATGACATTGTGCCCGAGGGGCTTACTTGCTATGAAATTACTGTTTTCACTCTTCTTTGTATTTCCGCCTCTAAACGATAAATGTTGAATAAATGTTTTACATGAGATTGGAAAAGGGGAAAATGGAGTTTATGAAACTTTCGGAACGTAGATTCCTGACTTATTTTACTTTTTTCCAGTGATAATTCCTATATGATATTTTCATGATTTTAAAGCTCGTCACTGCACTCAAGTCCTTATTTATATTTGTTACTTACTGAGTTGGTGTACTGACGTTACTCCCTGCACCGTGTGTGCAGATTCAGGTGCCCGGATCGAGTGAGACTCAGTTGTTCTCAGTGGAGCTTGTCGGAGACTGTGAGGTAGTTGCACGGTGTTCGCAACCTCACCCTTCTCCCTCTCATTTTTTGTCGCATATTTAATTTTTCCTAGAATCGATGTATTAAGGAAATACCGTGTCAGATTTTGTGTCCTATTTAGTGCTCATGACTGTTGACTCCGGATTTTGGGGATTCTTGTTCAGATTTTTTTAATTGGTTATCTGCATAGTTTGAAATACTAAACGTGCAAGTTTTTTAATAAATTGTGTTATTGTTTTAAATGGAAAGTTTATTGTATTATGTTCAGTAAATTGGCTAGCCTAGTACTACGATAGGCGCCCCCACGGCTAGCTCAGAATTGGGGTCGTGACATCAGACAACTACAGTATTGTAACGAACCAACCTGTCATTTTGAGTATTTGTATTATGTCAACTGTTTGAAGTATTTATAAGCTTCATTTGATGTATTACGACTTGTGTGAATCATCGATTTTGATTTTTAGGTAATTCGGGATTGATTTGGAAGAATGATTCTTAGCTAGAAAGCTTTAAATTGGAAGAGTTGACCAAATGTGACTTTTATGTATTTGACACCAGATCGGAGTTTTGATGATTCCGGTAGGTATGGATGGTGATTCTGGACTTCGGCATATGCCCGAATTCGTATTTGGATATTTCAAGAAGGTTTTAGCACAATTTGGCGAAAGTTGGCAATTTGAAGGCTTGTAATGTTCATAAGTTTGATCCGGAGTTGACAATGATGATATCGTGTTCGGATTGTGGTTCCGAGAATTGGAATAGAATTGTTATATCATTTGGGACTTGTGTGCAAAGAAGTAATTACGAGTTGATTTGATATGGTTTGACACATGCTTTGGAAGTTGAAAGTTCTAAAGTTCATTAAGTTTGATTCGAGGTGCGATTCATGGTTTTGATGTTGTTATGTGTAATTTGAGGCCTTGAATAGTCCGCATTATTGTGACGACCCAAAGGGTCATCACCTGTTATCTTAACCATTTCGTGCTTCCGAGGCCTTGAAAACCTCATCTTTGTTGCCTCGATATACGTGCGCAGTCCGGACGCGTAGCCAGAAAGCTTAAATATGAAATTCTGTGAAAAATGCTAAAATTTGATATTAAAATGAGTAAATTTGACTCCGGTCAACATCTTGGGTAAACGGACCCGAACCCGTGATTTGACGGTCCCGGAGGGTAGGTAGGAAAATATGCGACGTGGGCATATGCCCGGAATCGAATTCCAGGGTCCCAAGCCCGAGAAATGAATTTTTGAGTAAAATTGTTTTTTTGAAATTTATAAAGAAAAGTAAAATGAAAATTGGTTAGAACGTGTTCGATCAGGACCGTATTTTTGTTCTGGCGCCCGGTACAGGTCTTATATATGGTTTAAGATATTTCTTTGAAGTTTGGTTGAAATTGGATGTCGTTTGACGTGTTTCGAACTTAAAACTCTAAATTCGAAAGTTTATGAAGTTTGAAGAAAAACTAGTGATTTTGATGTTTGATTCGTTGTTTTAATGTTATTTTGGCGATTTGATCGCACGATTAAGTTTGTAGGATGTTTTTGAGCCAGTGCATGTGATTGGTTAGGAGCCCCGAGGGCTCGGGGGTGTTTCGAAGGTATTTCAGAGTGATTTTGAACTTAGGAAAAAGTGATGGTTTTGCTTCAGCTGTTGCAGGTCCCATTTGTTCTTCGCGCTCGCGACGCCTCTCTCGCGTTCGCGAAGCTTTAAGCTTTTCCTTCATCATGTTCGCATCCATTCCCTCGCGATCGCGTAGGGTTATTTGACCCTGAGGACTTAGCCCTCTTTTCCTCTTCACGTTCGCATACATTTGACCGCGTTCGCGTGACTTTGCAGGTCTTCTTCATCGCGTTCGTGTGATGTCCCACGCGTTCGCGTAGGTCAATTTCTGCACCCCAGCCTTTTTACTCTTCGCGTTCACGTTCACCCTTTTGCGAACGCGATAATCTGTCAAGTCTACCCGTCGCGAACGCGAACACGACCTCCCTTCCGCGAACGCGAAGGGAAATTTTGCCTAGTTATATATTTCAATTTCCAGAACAGTTTAGTACGTGTTTTTCATAATTTTTCACGAACTCTCTCTTCTCCAAGGTCCTTAGGCCTCCATTGAAGCTATCCTTCACCAAAGACTTCTTGGGTTAGTAATCCTTGCTTGTTTCCTTCGATTTTCTTCAATATGTAATGAATTCCTAAGCCTAAAACATGTAATTTAGGGTAGAATTTGGGGGAAATGGGTAGAGTTAGGGCCTTTTTGAATTTTCTTGATTTAGACCTCGTTTTGGCGACGAATTTGAAAACAAATTATATATTCGGGCTCGTGGGTGATTGGGTGACATGGTTTTGGTCCGAACCTCGTTTTTTGACCAAGAGGGCCCGGGGTCGAGTTTTGGGATTTTGGGAAGGAAACATGGAAATCTATAATTAGGCATTGGGATTGATTTGTTTAGCATATATTGATATTATGAAGTCATTATTGTATAGATTTGATTGAGTTGGAGCCGAATTCGAGAGGGAAAGCGGTCGTTGTGGATTGATTTGGTCGTGGGCCTTGGCGTCTCTCCCATCCCTATGTCTTCGTTTCTGTCTTGTTTTCCTCTAGTTTCAGAGACAATCATGTACTTCCTTTCAGACCTAGTATTTAGCACTCTTATTGATAGTTCGTGAGTTTGTGACTCCAGGTTTTGGGAAATTAATGCGTCGTTGTATTATGTTGTCTTTACTTAGTTTGAACTATATTTATTTCCGCTGTTAAGTTGTGAACTGTTTTTAGCTTGTTCTGTTAATTCGATGTTATCAACTAGTTTAACTGTACCCGTTGGCCTGTCTAGCGGGTTCAACGTTAGACGCCATCACGGACCGATGGTGGGATTTTGGGGCGTGACAATTATGTTTTGTGTCTTGTTCGTATGCGCGGAGGGGTCCCGCTGGACCCGAGTGTGCTTCAGATAGATTCGGCCCATTTTAGATTAGATTGGCATTGGTGACATTTTTGGTTACCTGGTGTAACCGCACCTGTGGAATATCCGCAGGTACGGAGCTGCAGATGTGGCAGTCGTAGAGTAGAAGTGCAAATGGAGTTAGGAACAGGAGTCAGCAGAAGCAGGAATTGGAGCGCATATACGATACCACACAAGCAGAAGCTATGATCGCAAAAGCGAGGAAGTGCACAGAACCATGATTTTGTGTTGCACCTGCGCTTGCGCAGAAGCGAGGTTTTATTACGTAGTTGCAAAAGGATGGACTTTAAGTGGTTGCTGCAAAAGCGGGCTAGCTGTCATAGAAGCGACGATGCAAAAGCGCACCATTGTTTGCAAATGCAAAAATTGCTGGGAAGAAGTTATATATCGAGGTTTTTACTCATTTAATAATATTTTTAGTTGGGGAACTCGGATTTGGGAGATTATGGGGGCGATTTTCACCACATGGATTGGGGTAAGTATTTTTTACTCAATTTTCCATCTTTGTTTTGCATTTGATTGATGATTGCAAAAGAGAAATTGGGATTTTTTTTCTAAACTCTTCTAAAGTGAAGTTTTGAGATTTGAACATTTATTCGGAGTTAGAATTTAGTGAAATCGGTATGGTTGGACTTGTAATTGAATGGGTTGTCGGATTTTGTGAGTTTTGTCGAGTCTGAAGTTCGGGCCCGTTTGACTTTTTTGGTTGACTTTGAGTATTTGAGTAAAGATTCAACCTTTATCATTTGGCATTATTTCCTTAGGTATTATTTGACAATTTTGAGTTTCGTTTGGCTAGTTTAGAACCATTCAGAGATTGATATGCGCCAGATGGAATTTCTAGACTATTGTTTGCCTTTCTCAGTGTTGTAATTTGCTTTTTCTAGGTAAGTAACATATCTAAACTTGGACTTGAGAGTAAATATCTCTAAGAAACTATGATATTTGAGTTGTATTGGGGCTGACGCATGTGCTAGGTGACGGGAGGGGATGCATGCACCGAGGTATTCATGATCCCGGTAGTTTGTAGGCTATTACATGCCTTGTTTAACTATCATGCTTCTTTCATTTCATGTTTTCTTCATTTATGTGACTACATGGGATATTATTCATGATAGAAATCATGTCTATCCCACCTACCTAATTTTTTGAGACATGATAGGGCTATTTTCGCCAAGTTGAGCTATTTGCCTTAGTCGTAGTCATAGTGTACAGCCACGATAGTTACATACGCATATTATATATCCGTCTCTAAACACAGTATGCTATCTGACATATTATCGGTGTCTTTGCTCGTGACACAAGTTTGGACTGTAATTGAGGCATATGGTAATATTTTGTGTTATGTAAATATGTTATATTTTCTTAAAATGTTTCTATATTGAGAAGCGAGCGGATTGATGACTGATGTGGGCCATATATCCATATTTATATTAATATTTGGATCAGGTTGCACATCGCAACAGTTATATTGGTATTGAGGTGATGAGTATGTCATGCCCCATATTGGGTTATGCTATACTGAGGCAACGCTGGTACAAGGACCCACCACTTAGGCTAAGTAATAATGATTAGCGCTTGGGTATGATTCGTCCCTTTGGAGTCTGACATGACAACAGTAGGCATAGAGATGCATTTTCCACATGCTAGATGGTAATGTGAAATTTATGATTTGACATGTAGGAATAGAGATCTATATTCCCACTTTCCAGTAACTCTGATCAAGTTGAGCATCTATCTCCTGATTTGTATATCTTATTGGCTTTACTACACTACTATGAACTATTATTGGCTATTGATATTGGTCACTGACCTTCTTCCGAGCTCGTCAATTCTTTCAACATAAGGTTAGGTTTGTTACTTAATGAGTACATGGGGGTCGGTTATACTCATACTACACTTCTGCATTATGCGTGCAAATTTTGGAGTTGATGTTGTTGTGTATGTTGGAGGCAATGAAGATGTACATGTGTTCCGATTATAACTGCCTCTTGTTCTTGGAAGATTTATATTGGTAAATCTTTTTTGATTTATATTTCAAACAGTTTTGTATTTATTTTGTACCAGCTTTGTAAATTCTATGTCGTAGAAGTTCGTGACTTGTACTACAAATCCTTGGGTGGTTGTTGTATAAGAGTTTAGTTATTTTATCATTTATTTCTCATTAATTTCATTTGGAGTATATTGAGTGTTAGTTGGCTTACCTAGTGGGTTGGATTAGGTGCCATCACGACTAGTAGAGTTTGGGTCGTGAAAAGTTGGTATCTGAGCTCTAGGTTCATAGGTTCTACAAGACATGAGTAAGTTCTAGTAGAGTCTTCCGGATCAGTATGGTGATGTCCATACATATCACCAAGAGGCTACAGGGAATTTAGAATAAACTTCTCATCTTTCTTTTCTTATCATGCGGCATTAATTCAGCTTGAAGCGTATCTCTTTGGATTCCTTGCACTCACTCGTATGTGTATGTTAGCGCTCGGTATCAGATATCCATCGACGACTTATGATTCCATGGATGAAGTGCGAGATGTATTTTCTGTGTTTTGATGATGGGCCAGTTTGGAGGACTTAAGGCCAGGTTTAGAATGTAGCTTGGACTCGATGGTTCCAGGTGTGTGACCATGTGCTTTTTGACTTATATGTCCGGTAGTGTCCCTAGGAGCGAGACTTATGGCTCTGCAGGTGGTTGGATGGAAATGTGATGTGTATGATGTGAATGCGGTATGTGTTTAGTGGCTTTGATATGACAAGAATATTGATGTGAAAAAGGATTATAGGTGCTTGATTTTCTAGATGTGTTGTGCAGTCTCGATCTATGTGCGTGTTGAGAGTTCTTTCATGTCGATCATTTGTGAAATGAAGTAGATCCTTATTTTGGGTTGACGAGTTCAGACTTGGAAAGATTAAGTGATTACATAGTAGTTGTGGCCGGTAAAAGGGATAGAGAGATACCAATTTAAGGCTAAGCAGGTGGGTTAACTCCTGCGGGACAGTCTACGGATATGTGGTCCTTATAATGTTAGGTGGAGAGTTTCTTTCTACCACTGGGTTATATGTGTTGCGATTAGGTTTGGATCAGTTGAGAAAGTTGATTTGACTGTCACGAAGATGAATGCAAGCTTAGCATATGATTTGAGGTATTTTATGGTTTGTGTTGCATGAGCTTATGAACGATTTAGTAGAATTTTAGTGCAGGATTATGGCAGTAATAGAGTATGGGTATTGTGAGCTATCAGATGTTTTGTTTTATGGCTTTGAGCCAAGTGGGGAAGCCTGCTATCGATGATCATATTGCATTGTTATTTGTTGTATTAGTTTCGGTCTGAGGTATGTTTGTAGATCAGTAATGACTTGCAGATGTTGAGATGGAGTCGAGTAAGGAAATTATTGGATACAAGATATATTATACTTTATGGATATATAGAAATCTTGGAATGATTTGAGTTTGTTATTCGTGATGAATGTGGTATGCATGGAGTAGGCATTTACTCGGTTGCGTTAAGTTGGGGTTACTTCTTTGAGCGTTTATGTGATGATGGGGAACAAGTCCTTCGGCTCGTTTTGGTGTTGCATTGAGATTTGAATAGGGTGGATGACTCTCGAGAAGGTTCTGATGAGTTCAAGATTCATATGTGGTATTTGAAGAATTATTTGATTGGTGAAAGTCTAAGATCTGAGATTGCATTGGATGGTGTTGGGACTCGTGGTACTTCTGTATCATTATGGATTCTACATTTCAATATCAGAGTGGCTTAAGGAAATAGCTTCAAGTTCACATAAGGTGTTTCCAAAATGGTGTCTCGATTGTGGTACTTTTGGGGTGCATAAGAGGGAATATAATAGTTTATGGACTTTAGGGTGACATGGATTCATGCTAGGACAGTGGTGAGCTTTGGTTAAAGATCGTAGTGTACTGGCATGTAGAAGTGTTAACTTAAAGGTAATTCAGAAGGAACTTAAAGATATGTGACAGCTTGGTGGTAGATCATATCAGAATGATCAACTTGGTTGGTAAGCTCCACTTCCTTGGAGTTACCACCCCTAGACCTTGGAGTCTATTTTATATATACATGTTCGATGGGTAGGTTGAGGCCCTGTCGTGACCATGATACAGTTCATCTATTGCTAGAGGCTTGTAGACGAGTCCTACATATTTTTTATAACATTAGATATTCATGGCGGCTTCATTAGCCTGCACAGTTATATATATCAATTTTTAGGTATGTTTACCCCACATATGAGAGAGACGTTATTTTCAGACGATTCAGAATAGGGCCTCATCGACCTAAGTTGAGGGTTACCCCTACAAAGTTCAAAATTACGGAGTGGTACGCTCGGGCCGAGTACGACACCAGTTGTTGGCCACGCCTCCTAAAGTTTGGGGTATCTTATCATGTGGTGAGGCTTTGCTGGTGTTACATGGAAATACACTTGGGTTCGGAAACTTGCGTGACTTTGTTGAATTAGAGGGGTTCAGTTTTGATGGCTTGGTTATGTGCAAAAGTTTGAAGATTCTCGATGATTTCAGTCACCGATTTAGATGGATATTTTCTACAAGCATAGGGAGTTTCTTGCGTGTTGTGATTTTCTTCTGGAAGAGATCCAGTAGAAATTTTGCGGCTTATTGAGTATGCATTCTACTTATGACTCAGAGTTGATAATGGGGTTCTCGTGTTTTCGTGTAGGATTAAGGTTTGCTTGTACTAGGTTGCGATTCAGTTTAGAAGGGGAGGGCATGAATTTTGGACAGTATGGACGATATCATATTTTTAGGTTAATGCTAGTACTATTTGGTATTACCTGAGAAGGGTGCGCAATTCAGGATGACACATTGTGGTTTGACTTGTGGATGCTTGACTGGTACTTGAATAATTGACAGGTTGATCGACTACCAATGTTCAAATTTTGTTGTGTGGCACTAAAGGATTATGGAGTTAATTACTGTAAGATGATTATGGATGAGATATGTATCGTTCATTAGTAATCGAGTTAAGGTCGGATGTGGAGATTTTTGTATTCTTATGATTTGTGACTGGGAGTCTTAGGAGGCATATTGTTTCTTGGTCACAGACTGTGAATATGGCCAAAGTTAGCCAGCTAATAGCATATGTTATGGTTAGGTTATTGTGGATTTTGGGGGAGGCGGTTATTTATCTAATTGTGGATGACCGAAGTTGATTTGGGGGTCATTGGTAGGTCTAATGAGGATGTGTATTATACATCGTGTCAGATTTGTTGACTAAGCATCATTAATGTTGAGGGGTGTGTCATTCGGTTAGAGCTGAGCTTTTTTTTTTGTTCTGATATGTTCCATGTATTACTCTTCTATAATACGATGGGCGGTGATATGTTGGCTAATTATACACATGATGCGCTTCTGTTTGGCCTTGTGGCGAAATTTGAGGGAAACAATTTTTGGGGTGATGACTGGTGGTTGCGCGTTGGTTATGGTCTTTTGGTTATGGTATATCGTGCCATTTGATTCTCCATGGTTATGGTCATGCACGCCGTGAGTTGTTTATTGACATGCACATGATTGTTGAGTTTGAGCATCATGGTTTGACATGTGGATCGGTATTTGGATTGGGTCACGCATTGTGGCAAAGTTATGCTGGTATATGATCCTTTATGTTGATTTCGTGTGTTTGGTTCTCCCTTGTGTCATTTTATCATATCATTGCACTTGTGGTGGTACCTGTTGAGCTTGCGGAACGGTTCCCTCATTTAAATCACTTTTCCATGTTTCAGTACATTTGACTTGGTACTTATTGGTGCAAGGATTGCTGGGTTTGTGGTTTCAGGTTGTACTGGTATAGCATGTCCGTAGAGAAGTTGTGTTTTATGAGATAAGGTTGTTGGACCTAGAATCGGTGATATCTGATTTAGTTATGGTATGTTTGGAAGCATAATATCGGAAGTCAACTTGGAGTTTAGATTTGGTTCTTGTCGGATAAGGGAGAGCTCCATGACTTGTTCATCTGATGAGTGGTTATAATTTTTTACGTGTTTCTTTTATCATCGGTAGTGTATGAAGGTTTTGAACGAGGTTTTATTTGATATGAGATTTATTACTAGTACCGAGTTTGTTTTTGACCAGCTACTGTGATCAATAGTTATTGTTACGAGTGTGCGACTTATGTGGTATACCATGTGATTACATGTTGGGTTATTTTTATGGCGTGATACAGCTTGGTTAGACTTATACAGCATGTAGATGAAAGATTCAGGCCTTGTAATGAATTTCGCATGTTGGAAACTGTGTTATAAGGTTTACGGACTAAGGTTGAAGTAAGGATCTTCTATTATGTTACCTTGTTAGGATTATATAGATTAGGGTGAAGTAAGATCACCTTGGGTATGTGCAAAGTATTACACAGTGATTTGATGGCTTTAGAACGACTCTTGGCACGTTCAAGGACGAACGTATGTTTAAAAGGGGGAGAATGTGACGACCCAACATGTCATTTTATGCATTTATATTCCGGTCAACTGTTTGATGTTTTGAGTAACTTCATTTTATGTATTATGACTTGTGTGAATCGTCGGTTTATTTTTAGGTGATTCGGGATTGATTTGGAAGAATGATTCTCAACTGGGAAGCTTTAAATGGGAATAGTTTACCAAGTTTACTTTGACTCCTGATCGGAGTTGTGATGGTTCTGTTAGGTCAGGATGGTGATTTTGCACTTGGGCGTATACCTGAATTTGCATTTAGATGTTTCTAGAAGGTTTCAACATTTTTTTTGGAGAAAATTAGTAATTTGAAGGTTTGGAATGTTCATAAGTTTGACTATGAGTTGACTATGATGATATCGGGTTCGAATTTGTGGTTCTGGCAGTTGGAATAGCTTCGTTATATCATTTGGGATTTGTGTGCAAAGAAGTCATTGCGAGTTGATTTGATATGGTTTGATACGAGTTTTGGAAGTTGAAAATTCAAAAGTTCATTAAGTTTGATTTGAGGTGCAATTCATTGTTTTGATGTTGTTATGTGTAATTTGAGGTCTTGAATAGGTCCGCGTTACGTTTTGGGACTTGTGGGTATGCTCGAACAGGGTCTCGAGGGTTGAGTGAACTTTTTAGTTTTGAACATCGATTTGGAGCCGGAATTAAGTGAAATTAGTATGGGTGGACTCGTAATTGAATGGTTTATCAGATTTTGTGAGTTATGTCAAGTTTCAAGGTGTGGTACCGAATTTGATGTTTTGGTTGACTTAGAGTATTTGATTAATGGTTCGACCTTTATCATTTGGTATTGTTTTCTTAGGCATTATTTGATGTTTTTGAGATGCTTTTAGCTAGTTTCGAGCTTTTCGGAGGCTGATACACACATGATGACTTTTCTAGAGTGTTTTTTGGCTTGCTCGATATTGTAGTTTGCTTGTTTGAGGTAAGTATGATATCTAAACTTGGAGTTGTAGATACATATCTCTGAGAAACTATGATATTTGAGTTGTATTGGGGGTGACATGGGTGCTAGGTGACAGGTGTAGGTGTGTGCGCTCCGATATTCATGATCCAAGTAGTTGGTAGGCTATTACAAGCCTCGTTTTGATATCATGCTTCTTTGATTTCATGTTTTATTCATTTATGGGACTACATGGATATTATTCATGCTGAAAATCAGGTCCAAGCCACATGCTTAATTGTTTGAGACATGATAGGTCTATTTTCTCCCTATTGAGATATTTGCCTTAGTCGTAGTCATATTGTACAACCACAATAGTTACATACGCGTGTTATATATCTGTCCCTGAACACTTTTGATATGTTGTCACACATGTTATTGATGTCTTTGCTCGTGACACAAGTTTGCATCGTAATTGAGGCATATGGTGATATTTCGTGTTATTTAAATGTGTTATGTTTTCATAAAATATTTGTATATTGAGACGCGAGCGGATTGATGACTGATGTGGGCCATAGAGCCATATTTATATTGAAATTTGGCTCAGGTTGCACGTCACAACAGTTATATTGATATTGAGGTGATGCGTATGACAGGCCCATATTGGGCTAAGCTGTATTGATTTGAGGCTACGTGGGCACTGGCCCTACCACTTGTGCTAAGTGATTATGCTTAGCGCTTGAGTAGGATTCGCCCTTACGGAGTGTGACATGCCACATGTTGGCGCTGACACAAAATTTCATATACGTTCTTTGATGATGGGCAGTTATGCTAGGCGCCATAAAGTGCTAAGCATGATTATTTGGAGGATCCACGGTAGTGTTGTCGGCGCATTTGAGCCAGGCGTGTGCTAAGATTATGTGTACTTAATGAGTTCATTGTGACTCAGTTCTTGACAGCTTTATTTGACATGTAGGTATCGACATGTATCTTCTTCATGCTAGACAATGATATTACATTTGATTACTGGACATGTATACCTAACATGTGGGCATAGAGATGCATTTTTCACATGCTAGACAGTAATATGCAATTTACGATCGACATGTCTATTTGAAATGTAGGCATAGAGATATATTCCTCATGCTAATTGATAACAAAAATTCTTATCTGGTGTTGTAAATTGGGGATACAGTTCTTTGATAAACTCATGTCTAGTCTTTCTCTGTGGTGAGATTTGGAATTTACTGTTTTACTTGAAAAACATGCCTACTTTCCCGTAACTATGATCAAGCTGAGCATATATCTCCTTATTGTATACCTTTACTAGGTTCAGATAGAAAGAAACCATTAATAAACCATTGACCATTATGCAGAGATTTAGTCATATTTTCTTCTTTATTAAACTTCACAATGAAATAATCTGCTCCTAGGTCCATGAGTGTAAAGTTTTTCATAGGTCTCCATAACTCTTGGAATTTTTTCTTAAGATAATGATGAAGTATATGTTCACCCATGAGTTTGATAATGACAGAATATTTCAAAGGTTGCTAAATACATTTGAGGTCTTCATTTGATAGGTTGATTTGAATTCTTCATCATTTGCATCCTGACCGCGTGCATAGGCTTTAGACAGTGCTGCTTCCTCCATTGGTGTATCTGTTGGCATGAGATGAGTATGATGTTCTTCATGATGCAAATTTATATGAGTCTCCTAAGAATTAGCTAATAAGTTGTCTTTGAACATGGGGTAGGATTGTGTAAGGATGGGGAGTGCGATGCATTGTGGATGAGAGTTTTTTGGGTTGTTGAGTTCCCCTAGTGGATTACTAATGTCAGGTGGTTTTGGTGGAATTAATGGGGCTTGAAGAATAGAATTCGGAGGGCTGCTATTGAGAGAAGATGAAGAGTTTAGGGAGAAGGTAGACCGTTTCTTACTAAGTTATGATGACGTCTATCTAGTTATAAACTATCGATATAGAATAGGAGAAGCAAGTTAATGTGATCATGCCAAGTGTCACTACAAAAGTTCAACAAGTGTCAAATTTTAGGACAAACCTCTAACAAATTTAAAGATTCACAAATTATTTAAAATAGATATAATTTTAAAAACTAAATATTTATTCAAAAAAATATTTACTCTAATTCATTTAACATCAAATGGACTCCCACGTTTTTTTGGAAGTTGTTTTAATTTTTGTATAAAACATGAAATAAAAAATTAATTAATTGATAAAGAACGAGTGCCCCCCCCCCCCCCACCCGCGGTACACTTATTTGTTTAAAACTATTAGATAAATTATATCCTATTTAATTAAATTAAATTAAAATATAAGAAAACCCCATGATCCCATAAAATTATTTAAAATAGATATAATTTTAAAAAAATAAATATTTATTCAAAAAAATATTTCCTCTAATTCACTTAACATCAAAATGGACTCCCACGTTTTTTGGGAAGTTGTTTTAATTTATGTATTAAACATGAAATAAAAAAATTATTAATTGATAAAGAACGAGTCCCCCCCCCCCGTCCCCCCGTACACTTATTTGTTTAAAACTATTAGCTAAATTATATATCATTTAATTAAATTAAATAAAAGATAAGAAAACCCCATGATCCCATAAAATTGCAAAATCAAGTGACACAAAAAGGATAACGAATTAACTTAGTAAAAATTATTGCACAAACAAGACTGCTACATAGATCAATTTCTCTCTTCTCTTCTTGGGAGAAGTTTAAAAGTCATCTAATTTCATCAAATGGTGACTAAATCGAAGAACATAGATCGTTCCCCTACTTCAACCAACACTTCATATATATGTTAACAAAACATCTAGAATGCGATAATACAATAGAACAAGTGAATAAAAGACAAAATAAGGTATATAAGCGTGTTTGTCGTTCTCTCCAGATCAGAAACATAACATTTTTCAATATTATATTTCTCACATTTGTTTTAGGTCCGCATTATTTGTGCCTACTGCAGAGTTGACCCATCGAATGCCTTCTGGCAGTGGAACACGATGCAAAAGGAAAGTAACTAGAAATTAAGCCTTTTATCATGTTACATCATTTTCCTCTTGGTCTTTGAGATTATCTTTGCATATATTCTTGCATTTATTTCTTTATTTAATAAATGTTTTGTCCAAAATATGGTGCCTTTTTTTCTATCTCAAGGATATCCAAATGTACAAGGTAGTACTTGAGGAAGATGCGTGTCTTTAAATATTTATCTTTGCATATGTTTTAGCATCTATTTCGTTATTTTACAAAAGATCTGTCCAAAACGTGAGGTTTTCTTACTATATATTTGCACTCTCTAAGGCTTAATAACTATTTTTTATTTGGTCGTCATATATAACTTTTTCTTTTCAAGGACCGTTTGTTTAAAACTACTTTTGCTTTAACAATTTTTGTCTGTCCCAATTATATGGAGTTAGTATCTTTGTTCTGCAATATAGATGCATAAAATATAAAAATTAAACTTGTCCTTACCATTGATGGGTTAGAGGCTGGTTTTGAAGTTTTTAACTTGGACATAAGGTTGAGCAATACAATCTTGAGGGAACAAATCCTCAACAAATTATCGTCATGCCAGGTTGGTGTTGGAGGTTACATAGCGCTGGCTCTGCCGACTAGTGCTGATAATATCCAGACCCTTTAAATTGGAGACATGCAGTTTTGGATGGACGAATGATATCTCTATAGCTGTTCTGCAAAAAATGGAAATGTACTGAAGTTTCTGAAATACATTATTAATGTAAAATGTTTTAATGTGTAAAAATATGTCTTGGGGAGAAGAATAAATGTTTTAAATTGTAGTGTGAATTGGTAAGTATTTACTATTGTCATATCTCATATGCTTTGGATTCATTTCCTACCTAGTGTCATGCAGGTTTATCTAAGATAAATGAATATTACACACTAGTGTGTATATGCATCAACTAATTTTACATGATAAACTAAGTATCAGTAATATGTCTCAATGTTATCTCGATTGACAAGTTTGAGAAAGTTACCAAGATGATTAATTCGTTAAAATCAATTATTTTTCGTCATTTTTCTAAATCACAGTCCTTCCTTTGTTATCGAATGCGTGGAGCTTTTCAAAAATAATTTTCATTCAAAGGTTAATTTAATGTAAAGTTCATTGCTTGTAATATGTAAAGTAAAGTAGCTTATAATGCATTATAATACAATTAGGACTGCGAGAAACTATAACAATAGAGCAGTGAAAATAACAATATTGATTTGACGATCCGATCGGTGGTTTTGAGAATTAGCGTCACGTTCGGTGTCTTAAGGTCTTGAGCATCTTCGTATTGTATATTATGTCTTGCGTGTGCGTTCGAGTTTGAGTTCAGATGATTCAGGATCAATTTGGAAGAGAGGTTCTTGTTTTAAGCTTAAGCGGTAAGAGTTGACCAGAAGTTGACTTTTGTGTGGGCGACTCCGAAATGATGTTTTGAAGATTCATATAGCTTTGTAAGTTGATTTTGGACTTAGGTGTGCATCCGGATTTGGATTTGGAGGTCCGTATGATAATTTGGAGCATTTCAGCGAAAATTGGAAATTTGATGTTTTTGGAAAGTTGAGAGGTTTGACCAAGAGTTGACTTTGGTGATATCCGGGTCAAATTTCAATTTCGAGAGTTGGATTAGCTCAGTGATGTCATTATGTACTTGCATGCAAAAATTTGACGTCGCTACGGGTTGATTTGATATGTTTCAGCACGAGTTTTGGAATTGGATGATTTGAAAGTTCATAAGTTCGATTCGAGGTGTAGTTAAAAATTTTGACGTTGTTTTATGTAATTTGAGGCCTAGACTAAGTTTGTATCGTGTTTTAGGATGTGTTGCTATATTTTGTTGAGGTCCCGAGACCCTTGGGTGTGTTTTAGATGGGCTTCAGGCCATTTATCTATGTTATTGGACTGCTATTATTGGTGCCTGATTTCCTTCTTCGCGATCATGAAGTTCCAGGCGCAATCGCGTAGCCTGTTTTGTGAGAGATCAATTTCCTTCTTTGCGTTAGCAGTGAGAGCTCCGCGATTGTGAACGTGTGGGTTCCACTTCTTCGCATTTCCACTCCTTTTTTCCGCGTTCGTGTAGAGCTTCTGATGTGACAATGAGATATCTTCTACACGATCGCATTCCTATTCTCGTGATACCGTAGTGAATTTTTTTTTGTTAGAGGAACTTTTTATACATGATCGCATTATTTCTTCCGTGATCGCGAAGTGTAATCGCTACGCAGTAGAATATATTTTCAAAAATCGTGGGTTTTGTCTATTTTTCATCTTTTGAGCTAGAGACCTCGGATTTGAGCGATTTTTGAGGGGTTCTTCAGTGATTGATTGGGGTAAGTGATCTTTACCCAGTTTCGATTTTATTTCGTGGTTTTATCTTCGTTTTCATCATTAAATTAGAAAATTGTTGATACCCAATTTTTCCTCAAATTATTTTCAAACTTGCATATATACTTTCAAAATCATTCTTTACAGTAACTGGTATTTTCCCACTATTTTTTCGTATTTTTATCAAATTATTTTCCTATTTATTTAACACTTTATATTCCATAATTATTCATAAATGATGTTATAAATAATTTCAAATCATTTTCTTGCTCAATATGTTATTTATATCCTATTTAAGTCCCTTACGATTTTATTATTTCACAAATTAGCCAAAATTGACATTATTTAGTTCATTTCAGCAGTATTTTCGATTATAGCACAAATGTACATTTATACCATTTTAAAATCAATGATCATTTATATTTTTATATATTAGTTAATCGCCTTAATTTCTTTTATTTGGTCTCAATTTCATTTTTACACAATTATTAGCTATTTTATTAATTAATTATCTTATTTAATTGGGTATTTAATGTTTAGCCACATTTTATTTATATTATAAGCAGTTTTTAAAGCAAACTCACCTGACCCTTTAATACCTAACCAACCCAATCCAAAACCTGTTTATACCCGGCCCCACCCCACACCTCATCTAAACCGTTGATCAAATGAGATCAACGGTCCAGATCAGTGTTACCATAATTAAACTCAACCACTACCCCCTCCGGTCCCTCGTTCTCTCAACACTCATTCTCTCTCTAGCTCTCTCTGTTACTCTCTTCTTCTCTCTAGAAGCCTTCTTTGGCTTTTCTCCTCCGATGGAGTCCGGTCATCTTCCCCGACCGGTTATCTCACCAGAAACCATGGCTCCTCATCGTCTCATGTCTATTTGTCCACCTTGCACCGGTCCAGTGATACCCTAAAGTCCTCAGGCGAAGCTGGAGCGGTTCACTCACCTTCCATGGTCCCATGCCACTTTCCGGCCTTCCCCCGGCCGTCTGAGTAAGAACTACAACCTTTCCGGCTTAAGCCGACAACGTCTTTGAGGTTCTTCCTACTTCTCTGGGTTCCACGAAACCCTAACCCTATGTCTTTCGATTTCCTCTAGATCTGCTTTTGACCTACGATATTACGAAGCTTCGTTACATGTTTTCTTTGAGAAAACCTTCATCTTTAGGAAATCTTTCATTTCAAAAATTAGGGTTTTATACCCTTTTTTTAAGAAACGATTTCTTGCTTCTGTTTTTATGTGATTCTGTGTGCCTTTCTACTATTCAATGGTTTACTCGAAGCTTCTATCATATTTAACTTGCTTTACTTAAAACCCTAACTTTTCTGTAAACTATGAATCTATCTGTGGCTGATATGTTGTTTGAACTCTTATCTCTCGTAGATGTTAAGCCTCTCTATGATTTCTATCCTGTTGTTTCTGTTGTTAAGGCTTACAATCTCTGTCTTTCTTTTATGTCTAACATCACTGTTCGTCTATGAACCTGTGTGATTCTTGCTTTACCTAGGGTTTTCAATCTTCTACTGTTCTCTACTGCTTGCCTAAGGTTTTCTCTGATTTTGTGCTATTCATTGCTTAATAGACTCGATTACTTGTTGTATTAGCCCTGACATAGTATTTCCTACTGGTTCTATTGATCTCCCTCAAGGTTGTGATATCTTTTTCTCAAAACTGTAACTCATGTGTGCTTTCCTTAGAACCTTTTACTGATTTTGAATTACTTCCTTACATGGGTGATACTCTCCTTAATTTAAATTAATTTCCTTGTGATTTTAGTCCTATACGTCATTCCTATGACTTATTTTCAGAATCAAATTGTATTCTATCATATTTATGTGCCTAAATATGTTTTCAAATAATTGACATATACTTTCCTTACTCGGAGCATTTTGTATTCAACCCTTATTACATGTCACATGCTTTAATTGTGGTAGAGTTATTCCTATAGTTGCTCCCTTTCCTTACTTGATACAACTTGTATCTGTTTGAGTCCTGACTCCCTAATTAAAGGGAGTCCGGACATTGATTGATTTTGATTGGTATTAGTTCCATTACTGTGTACTTCTTACCTTATTCTTCTACTTATTTTAAGCTATAAATACTTCTAGTCTTTAAAAAAAAAAGGACACTTTTCTAAGCTCTCTCTCTCTACACACACACACACATACTGCCCTGCTTCTCTTGCTGTTTACTTGCAACCCAGACGGCTCCAAGCCAAGACTGAGTTCAATTGTGTTATTGCTCTGCTGCTCTCCTATTGTGTTGCATCTACACACTACTACTCTACTGTTCTTCACATTATTGCTCTTCATTCTGCATTCAGTCTTGCATTCCAAAACTGGTATGTTTTCTAGTTTATGTTTATAGCACCGAAAAAAATATGTTTATGTTTGTATTACGATTTCTTTTGTTCCTCTTATGCTTCTATTTTTGGTTTTGCTGCTTGCCTTGCATTTAGCCTATCTACTATGTCCATATGATCTCCCTTTCCCTTTAGTTTAGCATGTTTATTGCTTTCTCATCTGTTTCATTATGATGCTGCCTTACCCCTGATTCCTGACACTATAAGCATGCTTTCCTGATACTTAGTCGCTATACCCCTCAATTTGATGTTATTTGGGATCCTAGCATGAATACTCTGTGATGAACTATGCTATGACTGTTTAGGTCCTTCAATACTACTCTAAGGTCTACCTGTGTGCAAATCTGCTTCTATTATGTGACTTATTTGTCCCCAGTTCCCCTATCCCTGACTGTGTTTGTTTCCTAAACTGTGTGTGTTTGTAATTTGTTGATTGTCCTGTTTCTTTTCCTCCTTAAACTGGTTTTTCATAAGGGCAAATTGTGCAATGCTGGTCTGTAATAATTAATTGTAAAAACGATTCTGGGGTTGGATAGTGAAAATGGGTGGGGTTATGTATGCATAGTATAGATATGGGTAGAAACCATGCTTGTAGGTTTAATTTTTTATATGTGCAATAGCCACCATGCTTAGGAATACTTGTCATTCGTGCATTAGATATCATGATGTTTAGGTTTATTTATTTCAGCATTCTCGTCACACTTATATCCACTTACAAATCATGTTCATAGTTGGATAACAACAGAAAAATGGTTGTCATAATATTACTGCTTCTGCATTCTCACAATTGCTTCATCTAGAAATCTTGTTTTAGTCTAAATAATAACATCAACTATCGAATCTTGCATTAGGAATCATGTCCTGTTAGGATTTCATTCTCAGCATGCTCATGTTATCTATGCCAAAATCATGTGTTAAAATAAATAGCTGCTACGAACGCCTAGAAATCATGTATTAGGTTTCAATAACTTAACAAGGATACGTCTTTGTATGTTCTGTTTTTAGTCAAAATGTGTTGATGAATCTCGCCAAAAATAGATTTCGATTATGAAAGCTCTCATGCATCTAGAACAGCATATATAGGTTCACATACTCAACACCCTGCCTACATTTGGATATCATGTTTTGTAGGACCTGCATTCATACTCATTTAAATACTCACCCCATTTATCTTGGTTAAAAACAGACTCATCATTGTCTAACAACTATTTTCTGAAAAGCTAAAACAGTGTAACTGGAGCGGTTTAATATGCCTAGGCAAGACTTAGGTATTAAACTTATTAAAACTTGATATCTACTTTCTTTCTGTGTGTTGTTTGGTTAATAGTAGGTCAGGATCGATAGTTTGAATCTGGTAGAGATCCTTTTCTCTGAAACTCAGTAAAAAGGCTGCCTCATTATTGTATTCTCGCCCAAACATCATGTTTTCCTGCCTCTATATGTTTTCCTGTGTTTGCAGTCCTAATTGTTTTGTTTGTCATTTCGAATATTGCCCTTTAAACCTAGGGGTTCAGCCTATTACTCACCCTATAGGAATAATAGTCCCTAACTTCCTCCAGGACTGATAGGATGGGACGGGTAATAGCACGCAATAAGTTTCGTGACCAACACGCGCTTTAATCACCTTCGCGGGGTGGGAAAGGGTAGAATATGGATATGATGACCAATGCGCTAATACCACGTGTATCCCCTCTTTGAGGAGTGATTACCGGGTATTGAATTGATGTGATCCATATTATTATAAACCTAGGACACCTTTTATATGCTTAGCTCGTAATCTTTTTCCAAAGTCTAACCTCCTTTGATATATTTTCAAACATCTGTATGTTTAAGACTTAAATCTCTTATTTGAGCCTTTACTTGTTATTTGCTATCTGTACAAATTCACAAAACCATTCAGCCGGGAACCACACGTGTGGATCCTAAGGGGTGCCTAACACCTTCCCCTTAGGATAATTTCAAGCCCTTACCCGAGTTTCTGGTTAGCAACGTAGTTATAATTGAACCCCTTAGGTGCCCTAACACACCGTTAAAATCTTTAGGTGGCAACTCTTCAAAATATGCAAACCCCCTTTCCCAAAAGGAATGAGTTGTCCCAACCAGTGTCACAAACCCGATCTCCGCGAGGAAAGAAAGGGGTGAGACAACATGGCGACTCTGCTGGGGATTATAGGCTTTTACCATTTTGAATTGTTTCGTGAATTTATGCCTTTTTTATAAACACTTGCACCGTTTCCCATTTCCGTTGCATGTAATTAATTGTTTACTTCGAGTATTTATTTCCAAACGTAACTGACATGTCTCATTGTTTCCTTTTTGTAACTTCTTTAAATCATTATTACTGTTTTTTTACCGCTTTCTTTAACGTGCAAAAAACGTGACTACATGTTTTAATGCTTATTTAATAAATCATGCTCAACATTCATACTCCAATCGTGCCAAACAAAACACTATAGCATCGCTTGATGAGTGGTTGCGCCCTTCCTATATTATCACCCCTAAATTCGGAAAGGCTTATTAGCGGTAAAACCAGTCGATCAGCGGTGCAGTCGACGGTTCCGTGCCTTTCTCCTTTGAGTTGTCCGCTCAATGGTACCGGTATAAAACCCCATAGAAACCTTACTCTGTCGAACTGTTGCATGCATCATGGTCAAACCTAGTCAAAGCTAAAGTGTTGTCCACGCGATAGCTTTTAAGATAGCCTTATCCAAAATTCCATCGGGTTTCCCTAAACCCAAACGGAAGCCCTCGCGTTCTGTGCATTTATTTGGAGAACTAAATGCTTCCTGCTGATTATTGATGTTAAATAGTTGAGTCTGATGGGGGTAAGGGCCTAACCTATTTGTTTTGCAGAAAAAATGAGGCACGAAGTTCCCAGATTCGGCATGGTCTCCAACATCCACCCAAAATTGCTGAGTTTGTGGGAGGATCTACACTCTAGCGACAAAGCTACCATCAGGAAATACTTGGTAATCTACCATCTCTTCTGGAAATCCAGCCTAACAAAATGATAGTGGAGGTTGCTACCCTGTTCAGGGATCACGAAAGATCTGTGTTCCGCTTTGGGAACATCAAAATGGCACTGTTGATAGAAGATATAGGAGGGTTGGCTAACCTAGTATGGGAAACTCCGGGGTTGCTGATGTCTGAAAATCGCACAGGCAGAAGTTTCCTCAAAATGATGGGTCTGAAAAAGGACGCGAAATGGTATGTCTTGAGGATTCGTACATTCCTTTTGATTACATGTACAAACGGTATGGCTACAACAAATCATATTGTACCTATCATGATGAGTTTGCTATCACCTCTCCGGGACACGTCCATCGCCGAGTGTTCGTGTTTATGGTCTTCTTTTTGGGATTGATCGTGTTCCCGATGAAAAAATAAAGGATCCATACCGGGATAGCCATGGTAACTAAGACCGTAATGGAAGGGTTAAATGGGAAATATTTTAGCATTGTGCCCATGATCATTGCAGATATGTACCGAGCTTTAGAAAAATGTCAACAAGGAGAAAAGAATTTTGAAGGTTGCAATCTGTTACTCCAACTCTGACTTGTAGAACATATCCAAAAAAAGGAATATCGACAGGACATCCACTGCCGAATGTGGGATAACCACATCGCTTTCCATCAGCCAAAGCGAATGAACTATATCCCTGACATGTTCGCTCAACCTGAGGATGCCAAAGGATGGGTCGAGCTCTTTGATAACCTGACTGAAGAACGGGTTCAGTGGATGTTCGAATGGTCTCCAACGGATGAGTTCATCATTCGATCCCGAGACGCATCATTTCTGGTATTGATTGGTCTAAAGGGGACATACCCTTACGTCCCTCTTCGAGTTATGAGGCAAGCAGGAAGGAAACAAGTTATCCCTAGGGTCGAGAAGATGAGCCATCTCCGAGCCGAATTTCAAAATAATGACAGTGCTAACAAGTTCCAAGCTCACCACCTATGGCACTACAAGGTTATACTTGAGAAATACACCATCGAGCCAGACATGTATCACGTCGGTTATATCCCTTTCTATCCGGGTTGGTTAGACGAAGATCAGGGTGGTAAGAGCAAGCCAGGGTACGTCCGAGGTCACAGGGTTGTAGATGAAATGGTTGAAGCACAAGTCAAGTTCAACTAGTTGCGTAAAAGGATCCGGGAAAATGAGGATGATCACCACAAGATACATGAGTCCAACAAAAGATTGATCGAGGAATGGAAGGACATGGCTATTAGCGCCAACAAAAGGCTGGGATATTTGGAACGAGGTATAATCGATTTGGAAGAAAAGTTCATCAAAAGGGTTGAAGATTGTCAAAAGGTTGAGGGAGCTGCAAGGGGATATTTAGCCAGAACTTATCTGATGTTGGGACTTCGCGAGCTGGGAAAACTACTAGAAGAAAGCAGGAATGCCAAATCTGGGGAAGGTCCTTCTGGGACCAAGTAGATAGGAATGTCTTTATTTTTTATCAATGTAATGAGGCCAATGGGCCATTAGTGATTTTTATTTTTCGTCTGTTGTTTCGGGATTCGTCTATTTTATTATCAATAAAATGAGGCATTTAGCAGTTAAGTTCTCCAAATCAATTTGTCACCCGGCCTACCTCAGGCACAAAGAGGTCCCCAAATTAGGACACACTTTCATTTCCGCATTATCTATTTAACTACTGCAATACTCTTTTCATAATCCTCACTCACTTGGTTACCTTTTGTTTTTATTTTTTCTTATGCCACTCCCCAAAGGTTAGTTCGTACATTCTAGCATCATCAGCTTATCGCACCATATCCAAAGGCCCTCCACCTACTCCTCCCCTAGTTCTCCTAAGGGCAAAGATAAAGAAAAAAGTAAGATGGAAGAGTCCAGCAGCATAAGAAAGGAGAATGTGATTGAACGGATAGAGGCCAATGATGGCTGAGGTATTCAGGTCTTGCATGAGCACATGTCGCCACTTGAACAAAAATTGATGAGGTTTCAGGAAGAACTAGATCATGTCTGGAATCTGGCGGGCTTGTCATTTTCCCTCAACGTCCCTGACGTCAACCTTCCAAATTTTCAAAACCCCACACCTCCAAAAAATATCCCAAGAAAACAAAACCATCACACCACTCCCCCAAAGAACCAAACTCTCCAGACACAGTACAAGGCTTGCCACACCTCAAATAACACCCCACTGCTCATCCAGAACCTCAAAACCCCACAAAAGACCATTTCCACACCTATAACAATCCCATCTATATGGAAACCATGACCCATTCCACTCCGCCTATCCCACACGCGTCTGAGTCTGACAAAAAAGATTTATTTATCAGGAACCTGGCCGAAGAGCTTTAGAAACTAACCAGCCGAGTTCAGGGTGTTGAAGAGACCAAAGGGATTGAATCGTTGAATTATGAAGACCTTTGTATCAAACCTGATGTCGAACTGCCGGAGGGGTACAAACCTCCAAAGTTCGAAATGTTTGACGGTACTGGTGATCGGAGAGTCCATATGAGGACCTATTGCGACAAATTGATCGGCTTGGGAAATGATGAAAGAATTTGCATGAAGTTGTTCATGAGGAGTTTGAAGGGAGATGCACTGTCTTGGTACATCAGGCAAGACCCCAAGAAATGGTCAAACTGGGTAAGCATGGTGTCTCATTTCATGGACAAGTTTAGATTCTAAAACAGAAAACGCACCAGATGTGTTCTACATTCAAAATTTGAAGAAGAAGCCTACAGAAACCTTTCGGGAGTATGCTACTCGCTGGAGGTCCCAAGCCGCTAAAGTCAGACCTGCTCTAGAGGAAGAATAGATGAACAAGTTCTTTGTCCTGGTTCATGACCCGAAGTATTATGAACAGTTAATGATGGTTGATGGCCGCATGTTCTTTGACATCATCAAATTGGGAGAGCTGATTGAGGAAGGTAATAAAAGCGGTATGGTTACAAATTTTGAAGCCTTGCAAGCCACTGACAAGGCTCAACAGTCTGGTGGTTTGTCCAAGAAGAGAGATGTGGGAGCCGTAATGGTTGCACAAAGAACCGAATCCCCACTCAAGTACCAAACCTATCCAACACCTCCAATCACATATCATTCCTTACCAAATTACCAAGCTCCACCACCAAATTACCAAACTCCACCACCTTCCTACCAAGATCCACCACCCACATATCAACCTGCTTCGCCCAAATATCCACCACCTGCTTCGTCTACCACACTTATAATTTCCAGCCATCTCATTACCAATCCCCTCCTGCACGCCAAAACTTCCCTAGACCTCGTCCCAATTTTGATCATCGTCCTCCAAAGCAATATACCGCCATAGCCGAGCCCATTGACCAGCTATATGCAAAACTCAAAGCTGTTGGTTATGTTACACCTATCCCTGCTGCTACCCCTGAGAATCCTTCTCAGTGGGTTAACCCAAACAAATCCTGTGCATATCATTCCGGCATGAAGGGACATACCATCGAAGAATGCCGTTCTCTGAAGGACAAAATACATGCTCTCAGTGACAACAAGATTATTGTGGCAAAAGACCTCGCTCCAAACGTTCGCGACAATCCTCTCCCATACCATAAGGGTAGAGGTATCCATATGATTGAAATAGAAGATGATTGGGATCCCGAGGGGTAAATGCGGTTGATCGCATGAGGCAATGACCCAATGAAATCCGCAGTCACTCTCAAACCGATCATAGTCCAGATTCAGCCATCTGAGGCCGCTGAGGTGAATATGTCTATACCATTTGAGTTTGAAGCAGCGCCACCGACAAAGTCACCAGTTCCAATTGAAGTTGAGTTTGTGTCTACAACAAATGCACCAGCTTCGTTCGAGGTCGCAATCTTGCAACCCCGAACACACATTCCATTTGAAATAAAGATGGCTGCACCAATTCTGGTGGAAATTTCAACTACGCCACCCTTCTATTCAAACACTATTCCTTGAGACTACACAACCAAGGCAAGAAGGAAAAGCAAGGTCAGGCCTGAGGAAGCTGTCGCAACACAGGGTATGACGAGAACTGGTAGGGTCTAAACCTCTGAGCATATGGCCGAGTCGAGCAAGCAGGCTGCCAACCGGCCTCCCTTTATCAACAGGTCCCGATGACCTTTGGAGAAAGATACAGGCGAAAGAGTATTCAGTCATCGACCAGCTGAATAAGACACCGGCACAAATATCCATCCTCTCTCTACTTCTGAATTCCGAAACACACAGAAATGCTTTGTTGAAAGTGTTGAGTGAAGCATATGTGCCGGACAAAATCACCAGTGGAGAAATGGCCAATATGGTAGGCCAGGTACTGGAGAGTCATAAAATCACTTTTCATGAGGATGAGCTACCACCTGAAGGATTGGGGAACAACAAAGCGCTCCACATCACCGTGCAGTACGAGGATCATTTCATCACAATAATCTTGATCGACGGAGGTTTCGGTCTTAACATCTGTCCACTGATAACAGTCAAGAAATTGGGTAAAGGGATACGTGATATAAAGGATGGGGCGATCAATGTGAAAACTTTTGACGGTTCTGAAAGGTCCACCATGGGGGAGATCAGTCTATGTCTACAGATAGGACCAACTTGGTTCGAAGTGGATTTCCAGGTGATAGATGTTTCGGCATCCTACAACATGTTGTTGGGACGACCCTGAATTCATGCTGCTGGGGCCGTAGCATCAACACTACATCAGGCGGTAAAATTCGAGTGGAACCACCAAGAGGTGATTATTCATGCTAACGGTAGCAACCGATTTATAGCCATCAAACTATTCCGATAATTGACAGTAAAAGAAAGATAGGCGGAGGAACTCACCACCATATTGAACGGGTCAATGCCATCGACAAAGATAAATTGTGGGATAACAAGATCGAGAGCATCTTGAACTGGAGAAGATATAACAAAGGCAAAGGGCTCGGTAAAAACCTCCAAGGGATCACGAAGCCTATAAAGCTCAAGGAACATGGCACCACTTTCGGTCTGGGGTATGAGTACACCTGGCAGGAATTCAATGACTAGTCGCCACCTTGGCGCAGTCCCTATTACCCTTTGAAACAGTCGATACCTCATTTTGAGCAAACTTTCAAGCAAGCTGACACTATCTACGGTTCAGATGAAGAAGAAGCACTTGCAGCAATGAGGAGCTTGTTACTATAGAATGATGATATGGATTGTTGTGTTGTCCTCAAGGGGGATGGGGAGGAAGGCCCTTCCATACAGACTGTAATCAAGGGGACATATCTCAAGAACTGGTCTATCAAGACAACCAAAGCCCAACGAGCCTCGGGGTAGCAAGGCTAAAACAAGCATTATTTATTGTTTTATTTTCTAAATGATTTTCCTGCATTTGTTTTTAATTTCTGCAATAAAGATCGTCAAAAACAGTTATTCAATCTATCAAAGCATCTTCTAAATTTCTCTTAAGAAACTGATATTTATTGCTATTGTTTTCTGTCATTACTTTATTTATACAACATTACTATTACTTGTCTTGATGAACCGATGACTATGACATGCGACGAGACAATGCAGCAAACGGACATTGATTCAGATGAAGACGACATACCTGACGAGATTGTCAAGGAAGTTGATAACTTTGAGAACAGACATAAGTCCAACCAGGATGAGACCGAAGTTATCAACCTGGGAGATTCAGAAAACGTCAAGGAAACTCGTATCAACATTCATTTGTCACCATCAGAAAAGAAATAACACGCAGAGTTTCTAAGAGTATGAGGACGTATTTTCATGGTATTATGATGACATGACTGGTCTAAGTACGTCTATTGTGACTCACAAAATGCCAACTAATCGAACGTGTCCACCAGTGAAAAACAAAGCACAGAAAGTTCAAACCCGACATGAGTTTGAAAATCAAATAAGAGGTTACCAAGCAAATCAACGCCAAAGTTCTCTGGGTAGTGGAGTATCTGACATGGTTAGCTAGCATTGTACCAGTGCCGAAGAAGGACGGAAGGTCAGAGTCTGCATCGACTACCGGGATCTCAACCGGGGAAGTCTGAAAGACGACTTCCCCTTGCCAAATATACACATTATGATTGACAATTGCGCCAAGCATGAATTGAAGTCCTTTGTTGATTGCTTCGCTGGTTATCACCAAATTTGGATGGAATAGGAAGATGCTGAGAAGACGGCGTTCATTACCCCGTGGGGAGTGTATTGTTACAAGATGATGCCATTCGGTCTAAAGAATGCGGGGGGCCACTCACATGAGGGCCATGACCACCATATTCCATGACATGATTCACAAAGAGATCGAGGTATACATAGATGATGTCATTATCAAATCAAAGAAAGCTGCTGATCACATGGAGAATTTGGGGAAGTTCTCTCCCAAATGGAAAGGTACATGGTTCATAGAGTGCTGACAGGAGGAGCACTTATACTCGCAGAAATGGACGGAGAAGTCTTGCCCAAGTCAATCAATTCAGATGCAGTCAAGCGCTACTATGTGTAATCTTTATGCTTCCTCAATGATGTAATTTGAATTACGCCTGACTTGATTCCCGTTTAAGAGGGGATACGTAGGCAGCCCTATGGGTTCGGTCACAACTCAATAAAAATCTATTTTTCCCCGCAATTTGAAACTGGGGCAGAATTGTGAGGAGGACCCTCGAAATTCCGAAGCAAGTTCAGCCAGTCACGACGCAAGAAGGAGTCAGAGGCATCTACGCAGCAAACTGGGGCACCCTCAAAATTCCGCAGCAGAAGAGGTTGCAATGTCTCAAGTCGTGCCACGTCGTCGGTTCATCTAAAAAAACTATACTAGATTATATATTACGCTTTTACAAAATCATGCATTTTTTTTTAAACAACTTGTTTAGCGAACGCTACCCTTATGATACAGACCATATCATCAGATTAAGCCAATGAGCCAAGCAGAGCTAGAGGGAATCCGAACTAACCTTCCCCCTTATAAAACTCACGATATTTCTTTGGATGCAGGCACAAATTGCAGAAACCCCAAAACATATTATCCGCTAACAGGACAGACATCGTTCCTCAAACTCATCGCACACGCCAACATTTATTATCAGCACAAACGATGTTTCATTATCTCAGTGCTCTACCGCAATTAACGCCAGCTAAGAATTTATGTCATCCTTCCTCGCATATTGCATAAGTCTACCTTTCTACCTTCTGAGACTAAACGTTGTCTCCATCTGCATCTGCATATTGCATAAGGCTACCTTTCTGACTTCCGAGACTAAATGATGTCTCTATCTGCATCCGCATATTGCATAAGGCTACCTTTCTGCCTTCCGACTAAACGATGTCTCCATCTGCATCCGCATATTGCATAAGGCTACCTTTCTACCTTCCGAGACTAAACATTGTCTCCATCTGCATCCGCATCTTGCATAAGGCTACCTTTCTGCCTTCCGACTAAACGATGTCTCCATCTGCATCCGCATATTGCATAAGGCTACCTTTCTGCCTTCCGAGGCTAAACGTTGTCTCCATCTGCATTACCATCTTGCATAAGGCCACCTTTCTGCCTTCCGAGACTAAATGTTGTCTCCATCTGCATCTGCATATTGCATAAGGCTACCTTTCTGCCTTCCGAGACTAAATGTTGTCTCCATCTGCATCTGCATATTGCATAAGGCTACCTTTCTGCCTTCCGAGACTAAACGGTGTCTCCATCTGCATCTGCATCTTGCATAAGGCTACCTTTCTACCTTCCGAGACTAAACGCCGTCTCCCATTTACTTTTAAAAAGCAACCTATGTCTCTATCATTCGCTTCCTTTCAGGCTAAGCTATGCCCCTTTAATTCGCAAGACTAAGCTCTGTCTTGCCAGTATCATACTATTGCATCTTCATGGGCTGAAATATCGCCAACTTATCCAAAGGCGTCATCGTTTGGAGGCACCATCTTCATGGCCCGAGAACACCATGTCATGGCCTGGGGATCTCTTTTATCATTTTGCATATCATTATTCAAAGGCTTCATCGTTCGGAGGCACCATCTTCATGGCTCGAGAACACCAAGTCATGGACTGAGGATTTCTTTTATCATTTTGCATATCATTATTCAAAAGCGTCATGGTTCGAATACACCATCCTCATGGCTCGAGAACATCACTTCATAGCCTGCGAATCCCGCATCAAGCGGTTCATGGCCCAGGACATCATGGTTTAAGAACGTCATTCTCAACCGTCCGAAGACAACATTCATAGTCCAATGGGAATTTGTATCATGTTTAAATTACACACAATCTATGTTTGTTATACGTTTGTAGGAAATCTGGCTAAAAACATCCAGCCAAGCAGGAGCGGACCGCTCCAGTTCTCCTAACTACCCCGTAGGCCATTTTGGTCACCTTACCTTGCACCCTGCGTCCGTCCTTGTAAGACTTCACCGGTATACTTTGCCGGTGACTCATGAACTACATACGGACTGATTCCTGCACAACCAGGGATATGTAGCCAGCTCAGAAGCCAGGGTGTGGCCTAAATCTTTCATACTATCTCCCTCCGGTCAAAATTGGCCATCATATCTTTACCCGACAACTTTTTCATCCTTTCCGGGTAAAGAAGGGCAGCTATTGATACCCAATTTTCCTCAAATTATTTTCAAAATTGAATATATACTTTCAAAATCACTCTTTACAGTAACTGGTATGTTCCCACTATTTTTTTCGTATTTTTGTCAAATTATTTTCCTACTTATTTAACACTTTATATTCCATAATAATTCATAAATGATGTTATAAATAATTTCAAATCATTTTCTTGCTCAATATGTTATTTATATCCTATTTAATTCCCTTAGGATTTTATTATTTCACAAATTAGCATTATTGGCATTATTTAGTTAATTTCAGCAGTTTTTGCGATTATAGCACAAATGTACATTTATACCATTTTAAAATAAATGAATGATCATTTATATTTTTATATATTACTTGATCGCCTTAATTTCATTTTTACACAATTATTAGTTATTTTATTAATTAATTATCTTATTTAATTGGCTATTTAACATTTAGCCACATTTTATTTAAATTATAACTAGTTTTATACCCAACCCACCTGACCCTTTAATACCTAACCAACCCAGCCCAAAACCCGTTCATACCCGGTCCAACCCCACACCTGATCTAAACCGTTGATCAAATGAGATCAACGGTCCAGATCAGTGTTACATAATTAAACTCAAGCACTACCCCCTCCGACCCCTCATTCTCTCAAGACTCATTCTCTCTCTAGGTCTCTCTGTTACTCTCTAGTTCTCTCTAGAAGCCTCATTTGGCTTCTCTCCTCTGATGGAGTCCGATCATCTTCTCAGGCTGGTTCTCTTACCATAAACCATGACTCCTCATCGTCTCATGGCTATTTGTGCACCTTGCACCGGTTCAGTGATACCCTAAAGCCCTCAAGAGAACTTGGAGTGGTTCACTCACCTCTCATGGTCCCATGCCACTTTCCGGCCTTCCCCCGGCTGTCTGAGTATGAACAACAACCTTTCCGGCATAAGCCGGCAACGTCTTTGAGGTTTTTCCTACTTCTATGGGTTCCACGAAATCCTAACCCTATGTCTCTCGAGTTCCTCTAGATCTACGATATTATGAAGCTTCTTTACATGTTTTCTTTGAAAAAACCTTCATCTCTAGGCAATCTTTCATTCTGTTTTTTTTTTTTGAGCAAAACCACTAGGCAGGTGCCTAGGGCTATTTTATTAATAATAAAAGCAAAAACGAACCACATAGGATGAGTACAAATAAGGGGGACAATAGATCAGTTGTGTTTCCACTATGCCTTAGCTATATAATCACTCCTCTGCGCCTCACATTGCCCTTATGGCAGCCTCATGTAGAGGAGTCATGGTGTAGCTCCCGGCAAAGTCTCACGAGAGCATATAATCTCATATCTATTTGGACATCTATCCAAAGGCATATGACTAGAGCAACACAAACTGGGCTTAACCTTACCTTACTAATCCTATTGAGGCAAAGAAAAAGCCTCACTTACTAACATGCATGTAAAAAGAAAGAACTAGCTAGAACAAGATATTCTATGATCATCACAGAGTTTATAACATACTCTGTGATGATATTACCTAGAACTATGCTACTGTGATGGTAGAATAAGAAAATGTAAGAAAAACAATATTGCTCCCTCTTCTCTAATGTTGTGAAATATTCAATTTGTAGACTCTTGAAGTCTTCCTCATCCCTTTTCAAAATGTCTTCAAACTTCATGCTTTCTTCTTTGAACGATTGGACTTTGTAGACGTAGTTTGGATGGCCTGCTTTTGTTTGGCAACTCTCATCGGAAGTCGCCTTATGTTTGGATCTTCATGTACCCTTCCATCCCAACTTTTGTCCCTTGTATAATATTTCTTGCGTTGTCCACTATGCATTGGTGATAGATCACCTTTTCTTGATGCCTCTACCCGGCATTGTTGTAACATTGCATCTTCCTCACCTTCTTCGTAAATATCTCTCCCCAAATTTAAAGGTACCAGTTCTTGAGATACCAAAGCATTTCCATCTTTTTTAGTGAACAATGCTGTCTTATTTTGGCTCTTGTTCACCCTTCCAGTACTAACAACTTGAGTTGTATTTAGCAGGTTTAGGGTTGTGGAACTTACCAATGCATCGAGCAATTTTTTTTTCTCTATCGAAATAGCTGGTATCCTTGCATCCTGTTGATGATGTCCATCAGTTGTTACAGCTCCTGGATTCTACTGTCCAGAATTAACACCAGCTGAAGCCATTGAATGTTGTTGCTGCTGCCCAGATATTGCTTTCACACTCGACCTAGCTTTAGTGTTGTTTGTTCTTCCACCTTGCTGCTTAAAATTTGGAGTTGAAGTCTGGAGTTTTCACATTTTGACTAGTTGGTGAAACTTCCTCATCACCACTACACCTCTCACCATCAGAAAAATACTCCACAAAATCAACCCCCAAGTCTTCTTCATCATCATATTCACGTTGATCATCCCATATCTTAGAGTTACTTGCCATCTCCCTCACATTTGCTTTAATGATATCATTATTTTTTCTTGTGGATAACATCATCTGACCATGATCACCACCATGCTCACCACAAGACTCAAACGACTGTGATGGTACTTCAAATACGGATGTATTTAATGTAACCAATGGGTGATTAACCATATTATTGACCATTATTGCATTTTGGGCTTCTCTAGTAATTTGTTCTACATGAGGGCTTGAGAATTTCAGTGTTGGGCTATTTGAACTATGTGCTTGCTTGCCTGGATTTTTGTCCACCAGTTTATTCTTTGTGGCATTTAGTCGAGCAGCACTTTCTTTAGTTAAATTGTAATTGTCCTGCCTTTCCTTGTCGTTTCTTGGGCATAGTACCACCTCCTTAGATAACACATTATCACTTAGACCAGTTGGATCACCTCCAACCTCGCTATTAGCTGCAAGAATCTCGAAGGAATCTGTGTTGGCCAAGATGTTAGTGTCATTTGATCGAACACCTTGAGTCTGTTTTTTGGTGAGAGCCCGTTCCTTGTGTGAGATTTTCTGGGGGTTACCATGTTCCAATGTTCTTCCTCTTTGTTTCTATCACCTCTCTTATCATCCCCAACAAAACTGTTTTCCAGTTCTATGCCCATACACCTAGGTTTTTAAATCCCTGAAGTTTGGGCAATAGTTCGTCTGTCACAAGTTTTGCCTGCATTAGCAACCTTATCACCTGTAGGAGTTCCTTCCACTAGATTCACAACTCCTTCATGACCTTGCGTCTTGGAAAATTGATCTTCACCTGGTATGACCTCTTCTACATTACTTACTTGTTCAGCTGCCTTAACACAATCAATTTTAGAGCCTGTAACAGTTGCAACACGATCTGCAACACCCTTTGACGTTGTACTAGATGACAAAATAGCTGCAGCACTAGCCAGCTTGTCATAAGCTTGCACAATTAGATTCACCACATTGGAGATCGTATCCAAAGCTCTTGTAGTAGGTACATATCGATAGGGTGGATGGGGACCCTTATCTACCTTTGATACATCACCTTCAGTGCTATCCATATTTGCTCTATCAATTATCACATCATTATTTTTATTCACAATATGTTTCCCTCCTTCTGTTTGTGAAGCCTGCTGCTCATTCAACCTTGTTTTTGCTACTTCACCTTCTAGTTGACCAGCTCTTTTTGCATTTAGAAAATCCCTGGCATATCCTTGTAATTTATCCACTTTGCCCAGCCTCTCAACTGTTGCAATTGTTGTTGTAACCTCCTCTAAACCTTGTTCTTTCAACTGTCGACATGTCTTATCGCAATGACCTTGATGTCTGCAAAATGTGCAATATTTTGGAAGATTGTCATACACAACTTCCTGGTATTGCACTATTGTTTTACCGGTAACTCTATCAACTATCAAAATTTTAACCTTCTTAGGATGTTTTCCTAGAAGATCATTAATAACCTTTACTCTAGCAGTACTAGGTCTAGTTTTATCCTGAGTTGCCTTGTCCACATTAAGAGGTTTACCTACAGCTGATGCAATAGACATCAAGGACCTCTTAGCAAAGAAATTGGGCGGCAGACCTGGAAACGAGATCCACACCACTGCCATGGACGTCTCCTCTTTAGGATTGAATTCTAACGTCCATGGGAATGTTCTAAAAAGAATTCATCACCTTTAGCCTTGACATAACCAGTTGATCGTGATAAAACATAACATAGTCGTTATATAGATCAAATATAATTAAGAGATGGCGAAATTCCAGCAGTCCTATATTGCAGCGACCTTGAATATCGAATTGCGACGAAAAAACTTTTCTAAACTCCTGAAGATCAGGTTTACCGTATGAAAACTTCATTATAACAGCTTGATGCAATCCTTCCTCTCTTTTGAATTGTTTGATCTCATCCATTGAGAACTCTATTGTTGGTTCACCATGAACGATTGTCACTGGAACCAAATCAAACTTCGACGCAGCAGCTTCCTTTGGACGTAACTGATCAACATATAGTTGTTTTGAATTGTTTTTTGTTGTTGTATCGTTAGATTTTTGGATCATCTCTCCCACAACCAAAGGCTGGGGAGAGATTGCAGCATCCATGGCTGCCCAAGCTCAAGAAACACGCCAAACCTAGAGAGAGAAAGAAGAGAGAAGGGAGAGCATTTCTCTTAGGTTTAATCTTTCATTCTAAAAATTAGGGTTTCATACCCCTTTTTTAAGAAACGATTTCTTGCTTCTGTTTTTATGTGATTTTGTGTGTCTTTCTATTATTCAATGGTTTAATCAAAGCTTCTATTATATTTAACTTGCTTTACTAAAAACCCTAAACTTTGAATATATCTATGGTTGATATGTTGTTTGAACTCTTACCTCTCGTATATGTTAAGCTTCTCTATGATTTCTATCCTGTTGTTGTTATTAAGATTTACTATCTTTGTGTTTCTATTATGTCTAACATCACTGTTCGTCGATGAACCTGTGTGATTCTTGCTCTACCTAGGGTTTTCAATCGTCTATTGTTCTCTACTTCTTGCCTAAGGTTTTCTCAGATTTTTTGCTATTCATTTCTTAACAAACTCGATTACTTGTTGTATTAGCCCTTGCATAGTATTTACTATTGGTTCTATTGATCTCCCTCAAGGCTGTGATATCTTTTTGTCAAAACTGTAACTCATGTGTGCTTTCCTTAGAACCTTTTACTGATTTTGAATTACTTCCTTACATGGGTGATACTCTCCTTAATTAAAACTGATTTCCTTGTGATTTTAGTCCCATACCTGATTCATGTGACTTATTTTCAGAATCAAATTGTATTCTACCATATTTATGTGCCTAAATATGTTTTAAAATATTTGACATATACTTTCCTTACGCGGAGCATTCTCTATTAAGCCCTTATAACATGTCACATGCTTTAATTGTGGTAAATTTAGTCCTGTAATTGCTCCCTTTCCTTACTTGATACAAATTGTATCCGTTTGAGTCCTTACTCCCTAATAAAATTGAGTCCGGACGTTGATTGATTTTGGTGGGTATTAGTTCCATAAATGTGTAGTTCTTACCTTATTTTTCTACTTGCTTTAAGCTATACATACTTCTAGTCTTTAAAAAAAACAAGAGACATTGTTCTAAGCTCTCTCTCTAGACACACACACATACTGCCCTGCTTTTCTTGCTGTTTACTTGCAACCCAGTCGGCTGCAAGCCAAGACTTAGTTCTATTGTGTTATTGCTCTGCTGCTCTCCTGTTTTGTTGCATCTACATACTACCACTCTTCTGTTTTTCACATTACTACTCTTCGTTCTGCATTCAGTCTTGCATTCCAAAACTTGTATGTTTTCCAGTTTATGTTTATAGCACCCAAAACAATATGTTTGTATTTGTATTACGATTCATTTTGTTCCTCTTCTGCTTCTATTTGTGGTTCTCCTGCTTGCCTTGCATTTAGCCTACATAGTATGTCCATATGATCTCCCTTTCCCTTTAGTTCAGCATGTCTATTGCTTTCTCATCTGTTTCACTATGATGTTGTCTTAACCCTGACTCCTGACATTATAAGCATGCATTCCTGATACTTAGTCACTATACCCCTCAATTTGATGTTATTTGGGATCCTAGCATGAGTACTCTGTGATGAACTATGCTATGACTGTTTAGGTCATGTAATACTTCTCTAAGGTCTACTTGAGTGCAAATCTGCTTCCACTATAAGACTTATTTGTCCCTAGTTCCCCTATCCCTGACTGTGTTTGTTTCCTAAACTGTGTGTGTTTGTGAGTTGCTGATTGTCCTGTTTCTTTTCCTCCTCAAACTGTTTTTTCATAAGAGCAAACTCTCATGTTGTTCTTCAAGGCTTATTTCAAAACATTTATTTCAGAAAACTATTTCCAACTCAACTCTTTTTAAAGCTATGAGCACATCTCACCACTCCTAGTTTCTAAGTTCAGCCCCCTTTGTGTGAGCACTGCCTTGGGGACCATTTGAGTACCCATTTAACTCTGACACACAAGGCTGGTATTCCCACACTACACTTACTCATTCCTGGCTAGGGTACCTGGGTGCGAGCACTGCCTGGGATCTGAGGATTTGGGCCTATTGTTAGGCTCCCTATAGTGTAACTTCTTAATTTCCTTATTTACTTATGAAATTTGTGCAATGCTGGTCTGTAATAATTAATTGTAAAAACGATTTTGGGGCTGGATAGTGAAATGGTTGTGATTATGCATGCTTAGTATATATATGGGTAGAAATCATGCTTGTAGGTTTATTTTTTTAAATGTGCAATGGCCACCATGCTTAGGAATACCTTTCATTCGTGCATTAGATACCATGATGTTTAAGTTTATTTATTTCCGATCCTCGTCATACTTATATCCATTTAGAAATCATGTTTATAGTTGGATAACAACAGAAAAATGGTTGTCATAATATTACTGCTTCTGCATTCTCACAATTACTTCATCTAGAAATCCTGTTTTAGGCTAAACAATAACATCAACTATCGAATCTTGCATTAGAAATCATGTCCCCTTAGGATTTTATTCTCACCATGCTCATGTTATCTATGCCAATATCATGTTTTAGAATAAGTAACTGCTACGAACGCCTAGAAATCATGTATTAGGTTTCAATAACTTAACAAGGAATTACGTCTCTGTATGTTCTGTTTTTAGTCAAAATGTGTTGATGAATCTCGCTAAAAATAGATTCTGATTATGAAAGCTCCCATCCATCTAGAACAACATGTATAGGTTCGCATACTCAATACCCTGCCTGTATTTAGATATCATGTATTGTAGGACCTGCATTCATACTCATTTAAATACCCACCCCCTTTATCTTGGTTAAAAACAGACTCATCACTGTCTAACTACTATTTTCTGAAAAGCTAAAACAGTAACTGGTAGCGGTTTAATACGCCTAGGCAAGCCTTAGGTATTAAACATATTAAAACTAGATATCTACTTTCTTTCTGTGTGTTGTTTGGTTAATAATAGATCAGGATCAACAGTCTTAATGTGGTAGATATCCTTTTCTCTGAAACTCAGTAAAAAACACTGCCTCATTATAGTATTCTCGCTTAGACATCATGCTTTAGGTCCTGAAGTTAAAGACTTCACTTGTGTTTTAGTCGTGCTATTTATGTGTATAATTTGGGGAGGAATATCTGAGCCTCATATCTGCCTCTATATGTTTTCCTATATTTGCAGTCCTTATTGTTTTGTTTGTCCTTTAGAATTTTTCCCTTTAAACCTAAGGGTTCAGCCTAGTACTCACCCTCTAGGAAAAATAGTCCCTAACTTCCTCCAGGACTGAGTAGGATGGGTAATAGCACGCAATAAGTTTCGTGACCAACATGCGCTTTAATCACCTTCGCGGGGTGGAAAAGGGTAGAATATGCATATGATGACCGATGCGCTAATACCACGTGTAGCCCCTCTTCGAGGAGTGATTACCTGGTATTGCATTGATGTGACCCATATTATTATAAACCTAGGACACCTTTTATATGCTTAGCTCATAATCTTTTTCCAAAGTCAAACCTCCTTTGCTATATTTTCAAACATCTGTATGTTTAAGACTTAAATCCCTTCTTGTTGAGCCTTTACTTGTTATTTGCTATCTGTACAAATTCACGAAACCATTCGGCCGGGAACCACACGTGTGGATCCTGAGGGGTTCCTAACACCTTCCCCTTAGGATAATTTCAAGCCCTTACCTAAGTCTCTGGTTAGAAACGTAGTTATAATTGAATCCCTTAGGTGCCCTAACACACCGCTAAAATCGTTAGGTGGAGACTCTTCAAAATATGCAAACCCTCTTTCCCAAAGGGAATGAGTTGTCCCAACCAATGTCACAAACCCGATCTCCGCGAGGAAAGAAGGGGGCGTGACAAGAATTAAGTTGGTAACTTGGGATAATTTGTAAAATCTTTCAGAAGTGTAAAATGATTATTTGAACGATGAATTAATATTAGCAGTTGATGGTTTTGGTATGGCTAAAACCGTATCGGAATTGGTGTTCGGGTTTCGAGGTGCTAACCGGGAGGTTGACTTTTTAGTTCTTGTTAAAGATTGTAGCTTTATTTTTCGGAATTTTTTCCTACGAGTTTTATTTATGATTTGAAGTTATTTTGGCTAGATTTGGGCCGTCCGGAGGTTGTTTTACTCGAGAAGGTCATTTTGGGAGTAAAGGTCTAACTTTCTTGAGGTAAGTATCTTGCCTAATTTTTTGGGGGAACTGCCCCTTAGGAGTTGAGTCTTTGGTGCGATATATGTCATGTGAAGGCCGAGTACACAAGGTGACAAGTACATGCTCAGGCTTATTTGTAGAAATTTGACCGTTTAGGGCTCTTAGTTCTTACGTCGATTAAAAATGAAGTTCTTTTATCATCTTAAATTCCCCATTTACAAAATTCGCCCTTACGTTTCTTATTTGGAATTAATTGCTTCGTGTTTTACCCTTATTGCCGACTAAATTGTTATGTGCCTTAGCTGAAGTTGCTGCCTCTTTTATTTCGATGCTATCCTTTCTGTAATTGTTTATCGTTGATTGAAGTTATTATCTTTTCCATAATTTCCTGTCATTAGTTGAAGTTATTATTATCTTTTCCATAACCTGTTTATCCTTAGTTGAATTTGTTGTATCTCTTCCGTAATTGCTTAACCCTAAATGAAGTTTTGTTATCCTTTATCATTGTTGACTTATATTTATGTGGAATCATTGATTCATGTTATCTGTCTTATCGTTGAATTGTACTTTTGTGGAATCATTGCTACACATTATCTCTTCCATGTTGAGCTATTCTTGTTGAGACCATTATTCCCTGTTGTGTCTTTCTTTGTGAGCTTGTTCTTCCATCTCTTTGTGGAGATGGAAGCAGATTATGGATCCGTTCAAGTTGGTCACTTTATTACGTCAGGAGAAAGGGAGATCAAAGAAGTATGGGGCCGATACGCGAAGGATCAAATTTTGAAGTTCCTGAGTTGATTTACTTGTCGTATTCTCGTATTATTATCATTGTTTCTGTTGTGTTCAATATTTGTGAGCCGAAGGCTATGGGTTGTTTGTGATATTGAAATTGTTTTGAGTAAATGTTGTGGCATATGGTTACATTTTTTGAAACTGATTTATTTTATTTGTTATGTTTTGGCATATGTGTTATTGTTGAGATAATTATTATGTTGTTTGCACGAGGTTTTTGTCGTGCTGTTGATATTGCATTTGCATGAGGTTTTTGTCGTGCCGTTGTTATTATGTTTGCACGACGATTATGCCGTGTTGTTGGTATTGTGTTGCATGAGGTTTCTCCCATGCTATTGTTATAATTATTGAAACGCATACGGTGGTATAAGGTCTAGGTGTTGAGACTCATGCAGTGAGATAAGGTGGGCTTGAAGTGCTTGGCTAGTAGGGGAACTACTAGAAGCCATGTGGTGCGATAAGGTGGGCTAAAATGCGGGAGCTATTTTTGGAAAAACGAATTTCAAAAACTAAATATTAAGGCTCCCACGGTGATTCATTTTATCATTTGAGACTATTAGGTGGTACCTCGGTAGGGATCTTGTTATCATTTCCTTATTATTTTGTACTTGTATTTGATTGTTGTCTCCTTAGCATACTATTAATTGTCTCCCTCCGTGTTTCACTATTTGCTTAGTTCTATGTAGCTAATATTCTTGTGATAGTCGTTTCTTAAAATTTCTTTGCTGTCTTTATTACATAGTACATTTTGTGGTAATCGTTTCTTATGTGCCATTCATTGTCTCTACTCTTATCCGTTGACCTGGATTGTGGTAGAACACTTTCACAATCATACACATAGTTAAATCACCCAAAACGGTTTTCGAAGATGAATCATAACTTCATTGACCTTATACGTACTCTTTTCTACTTGTCGTATGTGTGAGAAATGTTCTATTGGCATGTGAGTCATTCATGCGGTTATGAGTTGTAATGTGAGCACAAGATGCCAAGTGATTATGGTTCATTAATTGGGAACCTTGAGTTGTGATTGTGAGGTTCGGTACTTCATGGAACTGCTTGAACAAATATGGTGTGAAAGAGATTGTTCTTATTGAGTTGTTTGTTTTCCCTTATTGATTTCACCGGACTTAGACTGTGATCAACTTAATCTACTGCATTATTATGTGACTGCTTCCTATTAAATATTGATGTTACTAGTGTATCATTGCATGCATTATTTTTTATTCCTTATCCTGCTTAACTTTATATTAATATTGTTTCTCTGTTAGTTCACCTTCATATATGTTCAGGTTGTTCGGGTTTGATAGGTGTCTTGACTGTCCCTCGTCACTACTCTACCGAGGTTAGTTTTGATACTTACTATGTACCACTATGGTGTACTCAAACTACGCTTCTACACATTTTTATGCAGATCAAGGTGCCTTGGTTGTTGGGGATTATTAGCTTAATAGTCACTTAGTACAAGCCGCTCAGGCAATAAGCCACCTCAAACACTGACTAAAGTCTTATACAGCTTCATCAAAGCAACAACAAGCTACAACTCGAATATGACACATAAGGAAGAATGAACTCTGGAAAAGAGCTACCCATCCACATAACAAAAAAACAGCCGAAAGATGCTATGAAAAAAAAATACACAAGAATAGATATAGGGAACTGTACTCAAGATCTCACTGTTGCAGCGTGCAACCCGATCCACACATAACAATAAATAAGGAAGTACACATGAAGACATAATGCGTATACCTACAAAATACCCAAATATCAAACATAAGCATGCCAAGTGCATAATACAACCCTAGGGAGACAGATAGCGCCATATACTACAAACACAAGCACGACTAGAGTGTAACAAATGACCTGCATCTCGATTGTTGTCCCGCTCATATAACACCACATGCTACATGGGATCACAACACATATGAAAATAATCAAGCCATCTCAAAACCCATATGGCACAATAGAGTATTACATGGAATAGATGATGACAGGAATGAAATACAATGCCCGAAGACTCCTCCATAATCAATGATATGCCGAATGAACACATCCGACATGACGGAGATCACACATTAACATTAGACCGACCAACAGACCCAAAGATTATTTTGATCATCCCATACTAGGCTAATAACTTCCCAAGAATCCACAATGACCCTATTCACGACACATAAGAGCAACCGTCGAATCCAAAACAACCTCACACAGTCCACAACCAAAGGAATAGAGCTCCTCCCAATCATGACCTCTCCCATTGGCGGTAGTACCGAAGGAATAGAGCGCCTCTCATATTTATACGATCTTCTCGTGGGATATACCCTCACAAAATTCCACACCAAGCAGTAAAATCTAAACATTAATGACCATAGACCATGTTATTTCCATAGTGCTCGTCAAGCATCCGCATTTCAATACCGAAAATCTGAAATTGTTTCTCCCATTTTTTGAATACTACCCCCAGACCGGATGATCGAAAAGAAAATTCCCCAAGGATTCTTCACACTCTACTGCAAAATCCTTGTCTTAAGCCATATAACGAACCCATTAGAACCACTGTTGAGAGTCATCCACTCTGACTTGGTCACGAATATAAAGCCAAACTGTAGTACGATGATAGCACATGAACACTCCCAAAAAAGCAACTGGATGAATTATTTCCTTGTACATCACATCCACAAGAAGCATAAACTCTGAGTCTTCCCAAAACCTGCACATGAATTGATAGGGAAAAATATAGCACACATTCATTAAAGTTCTTTGCTCGAATTACCCCTGATATTTTCTTTTCTTAGTCATAAATAATCCACTACTGCACTGATAACCAGAGATCGCACAAGCAAACAACCACGCGATCCAATCGTAGACTGTGGGTTCCCCCATTTATCTTTAAGCTACAATCGCATACATGTAGGACCCGCAATGACTCTTCCTTCTCAATTATCGTGATCTCGCACCGATAGCCCGCCAAATTCATCGTAATCTCTTGTTAAAATTTTCCTGAACATTCTGAACTTTCAGCCACACTCGCTCATTCGACGTCCTACTAGGTAGTAAGTAGAACTCTTCGTAGAAACTTCATCAAAAATAGCGCAACCACTAACCTATTCATAGGAGATATCCCACATGTGGAACTTCTTACCGACATCTTCCTATGACGATGCACTGGGTGCAACCACCATGAAATTAAACCCTTCTGAGCCCATGCTCGTCTACCAGTTGTAAAAGTCTGTCAATTCCCTATTGATATTAACTGAAAGTTCGACAATACATTCAAAACTCGAAGTCACGAGCGAACTTCTTTCCCTCATATTAAACTTTACTTGGCACAGTATCCACCATTCTAAATAAAACGGTACACCTAGTCCCGGTCCACCATGATCCCCAGATCGCTCTAAACTTCTCTCAAGTCATGTGGCTACCCTACCACAAAAGTCATATGCTACTTCGACACTCCCACCTCAGTTAAACCATCTCTTTTAATCAACTTCTCGACCTCTTCTTTTCATACTTGATCTGCTAGAAATTCAACCACAACGAGACACATCCCTTCATGTCCTTCATCATCCTTTTCTACCCAAATGTTTCCTCAAATCAAAATCCATCTCTGCATCTTCTAAACTAATAAATCGCTACCAACTCTAAGCGTCCTCGAAGATCATCTTTCTGGAGCCATCGAAATCAGAAACACTGATTCGATCCTGACACTGTTATAACCACCATCTCTGACAACCGCTTCTCAAGAACCATTTCACAACGCCCTGCCCTGAAGGAAAATCAACAAAACCATAACACCGGTGAAGCTTAGTGTGTTCAAATAAGGATGAAGACACCCCATCACAAATAGGAATTCCACTACGCTAAAAAATATCAAGTATTGTTACTCCCTCAGCAAAAGTCTGAACATCGATAGTCTGATTGCCTTCCGTCTGCTAGAATTAAATGTCGAACCTCTAACCCATGAACTGAGAAATCCTCCTTTTGAGTAATTTACTACCGCAATCCCTAAATTAGCAACCTACCATTCGTAACAACGCAACACGATAACAATGCACGAAAATTATAACATTTTGTGCATAACCTCAAAACCATAGGAAATATTTGTACAAGGTTGAAACGACAAAAACCTTTCCACCAGACGACGATAATATATCGCTTGAATACGTAGGGAGCAACATCCTACACCACATCCGCAGTACCACTACTACTCCTTGATGCCCAATTGATAACAAACATTCGATGTCGCATAAATTGAGTAGGAAGGAAATGAAGGCATAAGCGTGAACGAAATTTAAACGCCCGATGAAAAATAAATAAGGGAAGTGCTCCTAAAGCCTTGTAGCCTCTCGGAGAAGCTCTCCTGTCAAGCCTTTGATTCGACTTTTGGCAATGCCATTTCGAAAGAAAGGTAATGCCATGGAAGTACCGCTAGGTAGGGAGCGAACTCTTACTTCATTGGATATCTTATGAAAATGGGGGCTTCCAACTAAGATTCATGAAGAGAAGAGAGGACCCGACGGATTTCAGCGCATGCTGCATTGAGAATCTCCAAAGAAATTAGAAGGGCCTATGATAGCGTATGATTATTCCCATTTGTGACCGACAGTTTCTTACAAGAGGTGGCGATCGACAGTGTTCCAAAGCGCCATATGACATGGCGATGTCGGAAGCGTGACTGACCGGGTCAAATTGAGGAGCTTGCTGTGGAGATAGGTTTCCGGTTCATGAACCAAATGTCTCACCTGGCGACTCCAGATTTCAAGGGGGAATTGGCCCAAAAATTGGATGGGCGTCAAGACCCTGTCGGGCGCTGGCAGTTGACTCAAGTGCCCCCCGAACCGCGCGAAATGGTCGCCTATCACATGACTCACTGGATAAAACAAAAATAAAGAAGAGAAAGAAAGGAAAGTTTTTTCTTTCTTTCAATCCAAATAAGAGAACAAAGAAACCACTCAAAAATGAAAGTTAGATCAAGAAGTCTTAGTAAGAACTAGCACTAGACTTCTTCCCCACTTTCTTTTCTACTTTTTCTCTCCCCTTTTGTTTGTGCTTCCACCCGGGCTTTTCATTCTATTTTATAGAGACCCGGGGAAATTCTATATAATAATAAATGTAGAAAGGTGAGGGTAAGGTACTTTCCCCGACATACGGAAAGAAAATCCAGGACGACAACTTTCAAAAGACGAGTAAGGGACGGGGAGAGGGAGTCTCTAGAAACCAAACGAGACAAGAAAGAACATGGGAATTAGCACCATTCATATGAGTGCTTTTGTCTCTTCGAGACAACAAAAGGACAACCCTTTCTATATCTCGGTCTCGGTTTAGCATCATATATCTCTCTGGAGAGAATTTTTCTTGCTTGTAGTGCGGATGTTGGAGCAGCTGCTCTATGGTGTGGGTGTGGAGGGGGTCTATTGCCGCCTGATAGAGGCAGAAGCGGGGGCCACCAGAGCTATCTGCATCGAGCGTTTTTATTGAAAGAGGAAGCGAGACCACTCAAATGCCAGCACAGAAATAGAAAGAGTCGTGCTTCAAAGTAGAATTCTTCTAAGATCCATTGCTCGATGTTGCTGCATGCTCTGCTCCCAAAATGCAGAGAGATTTGCGAAAGCAGATCTGGGTTGGTTGGTCCGGAAAGTCATAGGAGAGGCAGGCTAAGTAAAATAATAAACTGGTGCTATTGATTATAGAATCTTATGAATCAAGCACGACACACATTCTATATCTCCTCCGTCTACAAGGTAAACAACTTAGCTTAGAGCACAACGTGTTCGCCACCACACTGGCTGGTTAGTGTATTGATCTTACTATAAGAAGTCCGAGAGTGATATATCCCGTGACACGCTCCACGTGGAATTTTTTTTAGAAAGTTCGTATAACTTTAAAAGAATCATTCTTTATGAATCAAGTACCATTCAAACAAAGGGTGCATTGCCTCTTTTAGTGAAGAAGAGAGGGGTTTTGTATAGACACTCTTGAGCCATGTTCGTCACCCTAGGCTTACCATTATTTCATTTCATTCTATTGATTGGTTCTAGCTCCAAAGAACATATACATGGAGCTATGTCGACTTACGTACGTCTTGTTGACTAAACGGTCAGGTATACCATGCCACGTACCATCTCCTCTTTCTATAGAGGAGAGATAAAGAAAATCGAAGAGATAGTGATCGTGCCGTAAGACCTTGTTCCTTTCTACTTGACTAAGTAGTATTCCACTCGTGTAGTGGGTGTATGGGCTAGCCCATGGTGCGGTCAACTTTGATATACTCAACTTCTTCTTTAGTAGGTTTATCTAAAACATCTGGTGGTGCCCTCGTCGGTACGTTCCTCTCTGGGGCGATCCGGTCTAATCGAAGTCAACTGACTCACATGGAATGGGCTTAGGGCTTTTGAATTTGAAATGGACTTGCAACCGGGGGAGAACAGAACTCTGGGTCCCGAATTCCCCTGCCGACTGAGAGATTCGACTTCCAAATCCTGATCGGCCTGACTTTCACAAATGCCCCTCACCGGCCCTTCTCCTTTAGGGGTCTGGATTTTTTGCGTCGTTTCAATCGTCTTCGCCACGAAAACATAGCGTCCATAATAAGAAGAAGGTGAAGCAGCTAGAGGTACTCGGTTCACACCCTTGAATTATTATTCACAAATGAATTGGGAAAGTATCTTCGATGTTGTCATTTCGAAATGTCCGCTTCAACCGTTGTTTCACCTCCCAAGGAGCAAAGTTGGCTTGATGACCGCAGATAAGGAAGCGGGAGCGATTGAACCAGAGATTCCGACAACCCGGGGTACTTCCCCTTATGCCTAGGGCTTCGTCGTACCCTGCTTACTCCTCTTTCACTTTCACTGGCCCGCCTCTTTATCCTGGAGGCTCTCCGGCTGGGGAGGGGCTTGATAAGTACAGAGACTCTACTAGACTTGATCATGACTCCTGAGACCCAAGTGAACCTAAAGCTTTAATACCCAGTTTTCACAACCCAAAATCCACTATCGATTGTGATGACGCTTAATGCTGCCGTTAGGGAAGCCAATGTTGATTGATCAACTTAATTACTCATTTTATTACTTTTGAAATCATAATTCTTATTAAGGAAGGAAATTTAGGCTATTAAATCCATGGGAATGTACATAATTAGTAGTTCATAAAAGAAATGAAAGGCGATAATGATATATAGCTCCATAAGCATCAATTAGCATATCCCAAAACCCGGTGGCACAAGTGCAAGAGTATTTACTAAGGAGTACAATAATGAAACAACATTGTTCTATAATGTAAATGAGATAGGATAAAATAAAATAGTATAATGGAGACTTAGTGGACTGCGATGCGTAGCCTGAAATGCAGCTCACATAAAGTCTCTGCAATAGCTGCACCTACACGCCAAGATGATCACCAAATGAACATGTCAGATCTTGCACATTTAGTGCAGAAGTGCAAAATTAGTACGTAAATCAATGTGTACTGACTAAGTATCTAGCCAAACCCCGAAGAAGTAGTGACGAGGAGTCGACATCGACACTTACTAGTGATCCAATAAATAAATATGGCAAATCATAAACACATAAGAAGCACAACAGTAGTAGCGATGTAAATCTATAACTAACACAATCTTCCTAAATTTCTTTTAATGATATCAATTTCTCAATCTCGTATTCTATCTCAACAACTAAGAAATATCAAGTGCCAATATCAAATGAATAAGGATCTACCATATAAATTTTTGAGCATCAGTGGAAGGATAATCTCTTGAAAATTCTGACCACGAGCGATATAACACACGATTATGTTGAGGTCGTACGGCCCAATCCTATAAGGAATATTTTACTGCCGAGGCGAACGGATTGATCCCATCATAACGTGTACACTTCCATGGGTAGAGCGGTACGAACCAAGAATGCATCTATTATACTACCGAGGCGAACGACCCACTCCCACAAGAGTGCGGTACATGATACTGCCGAGGCATTCGGCCCGCTCCACAAGAAAGGAAAGGAACTTTTGAATTACGAGGCACGTGCTTACGATACATTATAGGAACACAAAGTGAGTATAACCTTTATCAATTTTCAAATGAATTTCCAACAACTCAAGGTGATAAGGCTCGGCCTAATATATATGTAATTTCTAAATCAGGTTCAATTACAATTTCAATTAGTTAAGCCAGCAAAATGAGTTCAAATAATTCAAAAATTACATGGTAAAGTCCTAGCCACATACAGACTCTCATCACCTCGTGCGTATGTAGCACCCACAACTAGTAGCACATAACAATTACATCACCTAGGGGGTAGCTTCCCCTGTACAAGGTTAGACAGGAGACTTACCTCGCTCTGGAGTTGCATAACCTCCTCCAATACCTCTTTAACTTCTCGACTCAAATCCAAACGATCCAAAACTAGTAAAACAATGTGCAATTCAATCAAAATATACTCAAATGCTTATAATTAATAAATTTATAACAATTTCCACCTCCGCTCGAAAAGTCAATAAAGTTAACCCTCGGGTTTACGTTCCCCGATTCTTAAAATTTTCGAAGATAAACTTTACCTATGACACTCCGAACTCAAATATATGATTTATTCCAAATTCCATGTCCAATTTCGTAGTTGAAATCCAAAAATACCAAATTCTAGATTTTCTACCGAAATCCCACAATTTATACTATTTTTCATATTTAAGTCGTTATAGAATCAATGTATTTAAATTAAAATAGGTGGGAATAACTTAACTCACAATAGATGATGAAAATATACCCTCCAAGAGCTCCAAGAATCGCCAAACCAAATGAAAAACTGAGAGAGAAATGGGCTAAGTATCGGATTAAAAGCACCCCACTGCCCATCGACTTTCGCACCTGCAGAAGAAGTTTCCGCACCTGCGAGCCCTCTTTTGCGAGGAAAATCTCGCTTCTGTGAAGTGCACTACCCAGCTGATCAATCGCACCTGCAGTAGAATGTCCGCTTCTGGCGCAAACGCAGTACACTTTTGCGCTTCCCATCGCTTCTGCATTGCCAGAGACCGTATTTGCGATCACGCATGTGTGGGAATTGTTGTGAACTTGAGACCACCAACTTTCCCCTTCCCCAGTCGCTTCTACAGAGTTGCTTCTGTGACCAAGGCTTCGTAGAAGCAATTGCACCAGCAACAGAAATTCCTGCACCTTTAACAAAGCATAAATCGATCTGAACCCCATCCAAAACTTACCCAAGCCACTCGGGGCCTTAACAAAATATACCAACACGTCCCAAAATATGATACAAAGTTAGTCAAAGCCTCAAATCACACCAACCAACGTTAAACTCTAGATCGATGATCGAAACCTTTCTTTAAATTGCTAAACTTCGTCGATCACATCTGAATTATACTTAAATATTCCGGAATGACGCCAAACATTACGCACAAGTAATAAATCACAAAACCAACCTATTCCAAGGCTCGGAATCCCAACGGACATCGATAACATCAAAATCCACTTCAAGTCAAATTTAAGAAATTCTTAAACATTCAAAATTCCCAATTACCATAACAATCACTGGAATACTCCTGGACCACCCTATACTCAAACCGAACATAAGTCCAAGTCTTAAATCACCATAAGAACCTATTGGAACCTTCAAATCCTGATTTTGAGGTCATTTACTCAAAAGTCAAACCTTAGTCAATTCTTCCCACTTAAAGTTGGCAAATTTAGAATTTTCCATCCGAATCAAATCTGAACTTCCGGAATTTGATTCCGACTACGCGTAGAAGTCATTAAACATGAAGTGAAGATACTCAAGGCCTCAAACCGCCGAACGACGTGGTATAGCTTAAAACAATCGGTCAGGTTGTTACAATTTTCATTTCCCCATTGTTTTGTACTTGTCTTTGATTGTTGTCTCCTTAGCATACTATTAATTTTATCCCTCCGTGTTGTACTATTTTCTTAGTTCTATGTAGCTAATCTTGTTGTTCTAGTCTTTGCTTCAAACATCATTAATGCCTTTATTACACTGTACATTTTGTGGTGATCGTTTCTTATCTGTCATTCATTGTCTCTACTCTTATTTCTTGACTTGGATTATGGTAGGACACTTGCACAAGCATACAGGTAGATAAATCACTCATGTCGATTTTAGAAGATAAATCCTGACGTCATTGACCATTATATGTACTCTTGTCTACATTCCTTCTATGTGAGGAATGTTCTATTTGCATGTGAGTCATCCATGCAGTTATGAGTTATAATGCGGGCACAAGATGCCAAGTGATTAAGGTTCATGAATTAGGACTTGTGAGATGTGATTACGAGGTTCGGTACCTCATGGAAATGCTTGCACAGATCTGGTGTGAAAACAGTTGTTCTTATTGAATTGTATTCTGTTTCCTTTATTTTATTTCACCGGACATAGATTGTGATCTGCTTACTCTACAATATTACATCCTGATTGCTTCTTGTAAAATATTAATGTTACTAGTGTATAATTTTATGTATTATTTTGTTACACCCCACATTTTCGTACGTGAAAGTATTCCATAAGTAAATCGTAAGCTCGGATATGAGATGTTATATCCCTTCATTTTTGGACGTTAAAGTTTTATCGTAGGTTATCAACGCAATCTCGGGAATTGGATTATTTTGAGGTTATAAGCATTTATGCTATTTCAATACAAGTGATAAGTAAATTTGTGAAGGTGAGAGGGTAAGCGAATCGAAGAAAATGAGTTGCGTCGAAGTTTGACCATTTGGGGATAAAATTCGGTCCAAGCTATAATACGGTATTTTATGGACTAGTGTCATACAAGGTATCACATAACCATGATAGTAAGGTGTATAATGTATGTTAAAAGTAAGTAATGTTTTAAGTAATTTGAGATAATTCTTAATTATGTGGATAATTTTATAATTATTAAATTAGTGGGGCATTAACAATGTAATTAGGAAATTGTGGATAATTATTCGGTGGGGATATCACCCCCCATATGGAGACAAGTGGAAAAAGATCAAATAGTGACTCTTGATTTTAGGCAACTAAATTAGATGACACATGGACAATATTTATTAGTCATCCTTTGGTGACAATTCATATATGCACAACATGTAAAAACTGAAGTTTATATTAGTCCTCCGTAAAATTTATCTTCAATCCATATCATAATTCATTTTGATGGAGTTATAGAAAGGGTTTGCAAGAACAAAAAAGGAGGGGATTTTGAAATTCATATGATACCACATAATATAATAGTAACGGCATTTGCAATTCTAAGGAGGTACGGTACAATCTTTCTTAAGAACATCATACAGATTTTTCCCTACTTCGATCCGTCGTTGCATGTTTCATCACAAAAGACGCGTGTTAGAGGAATTGTCAAGAGAATCAGTCCAGGTATGTTAAGGCTATCCCTTCTTTCCTTTTTTCATGACCCATACGATACAAACGAAACGAGAAAATCCACAACTTTCATAAATGACTCTATTCATAGAAATACTAGAGATGCTTATGTTCTTGATTCCCCGTGTGTTCTATTATTCTATCATATATTCATGGGTCTCAGAAAATACGTAAGTTGATAAAGTCTATCTCAGGATATTTCTCAAAGGCATAATGGTCTTATGATATTTCAAGAGATTTTATTGACGTACTTCTCATGCATTGAATTAATTTATACATTTACATTGACCCATGACCAGATGGCGTTATATAAGTGTATATATATATATATATATATATATATATATATATATATATATATATATATATACACATAAATTATGGGAAAATGATACGGCATTATATACGCACCACCACCTGATCATCTCGTATACGTTAATGATTTTTCCCACAGTGGCCGAAATGAAATGATGGGACGCCCTCAAGGGCTTGATGATGTTATGAACAGATGTACCTATGCACGACATGAAATTCATATGCATATGCATCACACAATAAGTATTTCATGATTTTCAGAGTTATCCAGACTTACATGTCGAGTCTTTTACTCCATGTCTATTATTTACCGATTTTCATTCCTTACATACTCGGTACATTATTTGTATAGACTTCCCTTTTTCTAGGGGATGGTGCGTTTCATGCATGCAGGTCCCGATAGATAGGTCGAGAGTCCTCGAAGTAGGCTAGCAGCTCAGTGGAAGATGATAGTGCGCTCCATTTGCTTAAGAGTAACTTATTAGATCAGTAGGATTTGGACGTCTGTTGTTTGGTAAGCTGGGGCACTGTCCCGACCTTTATGGTATTTATTTACTCTTAGAAGCTTGTAGACATATGTCATGTACGTAAAAGATTATATGGCCTTGTCGACCTATGTTCAGTGTATGAGTGGTCATTTTGGTCTTATAGACCTATATGCCTTATATATAAGTTGGTATTACATGTTTTATTCTAGTTATCCTATGGCAGTCTTTCCGTCTCATTTACCTATGATAGCAGGATATGAAAAAATACATTATGTTGGTACTCAGTTGAGTAAGGTACCGGGTGCCCGTCGCGGCTCATCAGTTTGGGTCGTGACAAAAGTGGTATCACAGTAGTTCTGTCCTGGGGAGTTTACAAGTCGTGTCTAGTAGAGTCTTGTTTATGGGTGTGTTGTGCACCACACCTATAAGCATGAGGCTACATAGAATTTAGGACTCACACTCTTTCTTCTTACTCTAGATCATGCGGTAGATCTCACCTGTAAGAATTGAGGCTTCTAAAGTCTATTTTACTCGTAATAAGATGATACTTGCAACCAAAAGACAGTTGGTAACAGACTGCATGGATGTGGAAAAATTGAGTCAGAGGAACTCGATTTTGCATGATGCTTATGATGAGTAAATGTATGGTCTTCAACAGACCATGTGTGCACTAAGACATGTAAGCTTATTGATAAGGAGCCTTAAGGATTGAGTATCTATCCACCCTTATGGTAAAAAGCAATGAGAGTTTCAGAAAATAGATACAAATTTCAACAAATAAAAGAAACAAGATGAAGAAGGGTATAAGGTACCTAGTTAGTGAAGATTATCATTATTTACCATTCATGAATAGAGATATAAGTATTATGAATTACCTTCAACAGTTACAGAGGTATGTACAATTGGCCACACTGATCTAATTATGCCCTATGGGAGCCAACAAATATGGTTTAAGAGAAGGAAGTGATATCAAGATCTTGCTGAGGTTAAATTAACCCAAAATGATGGATGGATTGTTTGCGTTAGTTGACATTTACAAAGGATATTGGAAATGTGCTAATAGATCTCCTTATGAGACACCTAGATGGTGCACACTAAAATAGTATAACTAGATATGAGTACTACAAAGATAAGCACTGAAAGCTTGAAAGGTATACATATTATCATAGTGTGGCTCCCTTCCCTAGTAGAGCAAGAATGTTAAGCAACCCGAAGATCCAGGGATGGGGCAAGGGGAGCTAAAAGCAAAAGAATGTCTTATTGGATGTTTCAGAATAAAGTGATAGGCATAAATGTTAGCAGGGAAATAACAAGAGAGTTAATGAAGCATTATGAGTAAGATGCAATATATGGATGACAATGGTAGATAAGTGAAGTAAAAGAGGATAAGTGACAGGCCTTGAGGCAACAAAAGATTATAGGCCATAAAGTCATAGCCTTATTTCGAAAAATAAGTTCGTGACTCTAACGTGATTACCAAAAGGAAAAGTTAGACCCCAGAGTAATAGAAATCAGGATGTACTGATGAACAAGATAAACTAAACATGAATTAGGGACTGAGTAATAGTCAGCATCATGAGAGTTTTAGATATTGTGTCCCGACGATAATAGAATGGACGACAAAAGGATACCCTTTAAAGATCATTCAGGAGGACGCTTCCCTAAAGCAAGGAATGTGAGAAAAATTAAGCTTAAGGGACTATATGTGCCATTTACACTAAATGTCACCATCGTGAGTAAGGAAATTTCATTATCTTTGGTAGAGAAAGATTACCTCAAGGCAAGTAAAGGTCATCGATGATGTGAAAAGACGTCAAAAATGAAGAGGTAAAACATCTATACGTAGATCATCATACAACTAGAGGGGGGAATATGGAGTAATGTGGCATTAAGTCAAAATTAAGTGGTTCTAGTAACTATGGAATGGTAAAGGAAGAATGTGATAAAAATTAGAAAGGAGTGAGATTGCACTTATCCAAATCCTACGTATATGCTATGATTCCAGAAAATTAAGCAAGCGCAACGTCAAGGAGAGGAAATAAGGGCTCCTGCCCGAGATGTTATTGATAGATAAGAATCCAATGCAAGACGTTAGTTAAGACAAAGGAAATAACCCAAGAAAGGTTACACGGAATATTAATATGAGAATGGTCCAATGAGTAGTTAGTAGTTGATTCAGGAAGAGCCTAGTTAATGGCAAGACAAGAGGACACAGACAGATTACAGATCATGCAAGATAAACATAGAAAAACCCAATATAGTGAATTCAGTCCCGTAGTTATGACATTATAATACTTGAGAAATATTTATATAGGAGTCGGGGTAGTTAAATATACCGTATGACTTTTACGGAAATGAAAGAGAGTGCCACCAGGAAGACAGTAAAAATATCAGTTCAGAAGCAACCCTACGAGCAAAAGGGCGTGGAGGTAAGTAATGACGGATAATTATAGTCCATGAAGGACATCAAAATTCCTTCGGGTATTTGATGTAATAAGCTCGAAAAATTATTAGAGTCAGAGGGTCCTTAAGTACTACAATGAAAGACTAGATGAGGAAATAAGGAAGAAGGCTTCAACCTTAGCACAGTGACCTAAAGAGGAAATGGTCGTGTAACCACAGTCTCACGAAAATATTGTAAGCACTCCAAAAGAAAGTTGCACCTATGGTGGCTAATGAACAGGAAGAAAACAAATCAAAAGGTGATATTCAAGATCATATGGGTCGTATGGAATTCCAATATGTGTGGGGCACTAAAATAAGTTAACTATGCACGCAACAAGGGGGGCAGAAAGACCGGGAAAAGTAATAGCTTACGTTTAAGGGAAGCTCAGAAGGAACAAAAGGAATTATTCGATCAGTTATCCAGAGCTAGTTACATTATGGATGCACTCAAGATTTCGGAGTATTATCCATGCAGCATATATGTTTACAATCATACAGCCGTTGAAGACTCCAATATAAGTTAAGAGAAAGAATTGAATCCATGTCATAGACAAAGGATTGAATTGTTAGAAATTGTGATTGATAATATTGCAGGATCACTCTTAATATAAGAGGTACGAGAGAGACAGTACAACAACCATATTCTATAACGGCTCTACGATAAAGCTAGTTAGAAGAATACCAGCCTCATGAGAAGTCAGTATGAAGCTCCCACCGGATTGTGTATGCACCAGAGATGCAAGTATTATAATAGAGCTTCAAGTTGTGGAGGTGAATTATACCTATGTGGAATGGAGGTTATGAAATAAATATAAGAGGTGAGGCGATATGTTAATATAATTAAGGTAAAGGTTAACAAAGTACGAGATACTCATGTGCAGGAGATTGTGAATAACACATACTTCAGATAGAAGTCTAGAAGCGTTGGGATTTAGTATAGATAGCGGCGTTGTCAGTGGCATATCTTCCAACCTATGGTTTCTATCTATCTAGAAGTCTATTTAAGAGAGTAAGGAAGAGTCAGAGAAGATGCGATGACTCGCTTGGTGTTCCAGAATAACACAAGAAAATCTATGGTGCAAGCAAGTTGAAGGAAGTTTGTGAGTAGTATATGTAGATATGTGTAGGTCACAAGCTAAAGTATGGTAAAGCAAAAAGGTTTTAGGAAGACACGAGTAAGGATAAGAAAGGGCAAGTGAGAAGGTGATGAGAAATGGATAAGTCCTCGGGATTAAGCCCAGGAAAATAAAAGAGTTGATGGTTTCTCTAAGTTATAGAAATCTCAGTATAGCCTGAATGAACTCAAAGTAGTCTAACACTAGTAGTATGTACAAGAGATGGAATGTTGCTATGGTAATAGAAGTAGAGTGTGACGACCCATTTTCTAAACAAGCCGGGACCGGCACCTGATCACTAAACATGATCGAGCAAACCACCTGCGGTTATCAAATTATTATAACTTCAAACTTTATATGCAATATGGAAATACTATAATCAAATTCTTTTAATTAATCTAAATATCTAAAATAAACCAAATCCAAAACATTATCCGTATAAAACAATGAAATAATACTAAGTTATTATCAAAAAACATCTGAATCTTAGCCCCACAACTATGTTTATGAAGCCTCTACTGATAAACTGACGCACTACTCTGGACATGAGATTTCCTGGCCAGTTCTCTAAGTAAAGAAAGAAAAATCTAACTAAAGATAACTCTAAGAAATACTCCACGAACAAAAGCGACGCTCACCAATTGTACTGGAAAGGAGGGAAGTCCTAAAATGTAGCTTGATCGCCTGCAAAACCGGTTCCTACGTTGTACCGCAGACCAACGTAGTTTCCGGAAAGAGAATGTTAGTACCATCCATTGTACTCAGTGAGTCTCAACGACAGGGGACAAAACTTTGATAATATATACATTACAAGTAGAGATTCTAACTGCATGTAAAACATAAATCTTATAAGAACAATTCTAAAATAAATGCATAAAACTAGTTTATGAATGTTAAAAGAAATTCCTTTCTTTTTCTTTCTAAAAAAAAATACTTCACTTTATACTTTGGGAGTTCCAACTATCCTGGACTATTTATGTCTTAGCCACCGTGTGATCGGCACGGGTTCGATCCTAACGTGATCGAATAGGACCAATTCACGAGGTGCCACTCGCTTAATGGTTCTCAGCGCTCCTGTATCATACCTTAGCATGGCTAAGTAAATTCTCAGCAACGAGGCTCTCGACTCGTGTGCTCCCTACTTTGGCACAAGTAGTTTCAGGAAGTCAACGTCTCGGTTAGGACCCTCGGCCCGGACGATGAACCCTTCTCAGTATAAAGGATACTCCCAAAAAATCTTTTCTTTCTAAAAATTGTTCTTGTTACTTTTCAAGTCTAAATCTTTCAAACATACATATTCTAGAATTCTTAAATGTAAGGTATGGCATGAGAATGAAATAAATATTCAAAATTATTTCTAAATATTCTTTATTTTTCATGAATTTTTAACATAAAAATGACATAAGAATAACACAAAAATCTGAATATTTATGCACATATAAACTAATAGGAACTCACTCACTTCGATTAAGTACATATTCACACTTTTAGCGAATTCATCAAACACCTTGTATGCATACTTTTGTGAATTAAAATACTTTGGTAAAGGGTCATATCAACTCACCTCAAAACTTCTCGAGCCAATACGTAGGCCCCAGTCCAATTAACACCAGTCAAACAATCGATTCTACAATAACCAGTGCATTTTAATCAATTTTAATGTTTCACCCCTAAACATGAAATCTATTGTTGATATAGAGAAATAAGGTAATTAAATATTCAATTCTTACCTATTACTACTTTAGAATAATTGAAAATAAGAAATTTTATATACCTGATTCAAGAACTAGGGATTTGTAAAGAACCCTAGAACTTTCGGTGTAATTCTGTGGCAGCCTCTGCGTGTGGCTGCCTCTACTTTAGTTACAGAAGTGAAGTGTTCTATTTTTTGTAAAATCCCCTTTGTTTAAACTTTTTCACAAGCCTTTATGGCTAAGGCTCTCACGCAACTGCCATGAGCCCATTATGGGCTTAAGGCCCATTTTATTTTTTACAACTTATTTTTTTTTTGACTTAAATAGTAATTAATGACACCCACTATTAATAATTAAAAATATTAAAATTATTAATATTTCCCTAATTATATAACCAATTATTTTAGTGTGTGTATGTGTGTGTGTGTGTATATATATATATATATATTTCACTATAGGCAAGATAAAATAATAATAATAATAATAATAATTTAGTTCTATAATTAGCGTGTCTCGAAAATTTTATACATTTGAAGAGTGTTACAATCTTCCCTCCTTAAAAATGTTTGTCCTCGAATGTTGCTAGGGACTTATTCTTAAGCTAATAATCATTTCATGGGTCCTTGAACCTCTTAAGTTTTCTTAGCACTACTCACTCTTCCAGGTCATTCAAAATTTTGGCTAACTCCCTAAATTTTCAAAACTTTCGGCAGAATTTCCCTTGTAATTTGGACTATCCAAAAAATATCCTTGTCACAAATACCACAACTACACCAACAACAACCAAATATACCACAACATGCCACTCATAGGCACCATACACAGCTCATAAATTAATTACTCACACTTCGGCAAGGAGGTACCATAATATCTAACAAGAATCTAAAGCACAACATCTTAGCAAAAGTAAATCACTTTAATGAATTAAATATACTGTACCATAAACTAAATTACTACAACAATTAAGTATAATCTAGGAAGGACATAAACACATGCTAACTTGTATTTAGTAAATAAAATATATGTCAAACCAAACCTAGGTTCACATACCTTTTTCCTCAAATAAATATGGATATTTCTTCCTCATATCTTCCTCGACTTCCCACGTAGCCTCTTTTGTATTATGATTACTCCAAATAACTATTACCGATGCTATATCTTTTGTTATTAACTTTCTTACTTGCCTATCGAGAATTTCTATAGGTACCTCTTCATAAGTCAAGCCTTCTATAATTTCTACGGTATCGACGGGGATTATATGTGACTCATCATGAACGTATTTTCTAAGCATAGACACATGAAAGACAGGATTAACAGACGAAAACTCAACGGGCAGCTCTAGCTCATAAGCCACATTTCCTTTCTTTCTAGAATTTCATAAGGTCCGATAAATCTAGGGTTAAGTTTCCCCTTCTTACCAAACCTCATAACTCCTTTCATTGGTGAAACTTTCAAAAACACCTTGTCACCAACCATGAACACTAAATCACGATGCCTCTTGTTAGAGTAGGACTTTTGATGGCTCTAAGCCGCTTTTAGTCTTTCTCTGATTAGCTGGACTTTCTCTAAGGACTCACAAACAAACTCTGGACCAATCAACAGAACCTCTGCTGGTTCAAACCAACCCACTGGAGACCTACATCTTCGCCCATACAAAGCTTCATAAGGAGCCATACCGATGCTAGCGTGATAGCTGTTATTGTAAGCAAATTCTTTAAGTGGAAAGTGATTATCCCAATTACCTCTAAAATCTATAACACATTCTCGCAGCATATCTTCGAGAGCCTGAATGGTCATTTCTGCCTGGCCATCAGTCTGTGGATGGAAAGCAGTGCTCAAATTGACCTTGGTACCTAATCTTTTCTAAAATGCCTGCTAGAAGTGCGACGTGAACTGAGGGCCTCTGTCAGATATGATTGAAATTGGAGTACCATGCAATTGGACTATTTCTTTGATGTACAACTATGCATACTGCTCAACAGAATCTGTCGTCTTTTCTGGTAGAAAATGTGCGGACTTTGTCAGTCGGTCTACAATAACCCAAATTGAATCATGCTTACGGTATGTGCGAGATATACCTACTACGAAATCCATATTAATAATCTCCCACTTCCACTGTGGTATCTCTATATCTTAAGTTAGGCCACCAGGCCTCTGATGCTCGGCTTTGACTTGCTGGCAATTCAAACATTTAGCCACATGATCTGCTACTTGCTTCTTCATGACTTTCCACCAATACAACTCTTTCAAATCTAGATACATTTTGGTAGTACTTGGGTGGATAGAGTACCTCAAACTGTGAGCTTCTTCCATTATGGCCTTCCTAAGACCATCTACATCAGGCACACATAATCGGTCATTCAACTTCAAAACTCCATAACTTCCTAGAGTGAAAGCGGTGATTTATTTGTTTCTAACTCCTTTTTTTAACTTCACTAAGTACGTATCTTCATCTTGCTTAGCCTTAACATGCGCAAAAAGGGAGGATTGCGCTAAGGAATAAGCAGTTATACCTCCTTCTTCGTTCTCATCCAATCTAATTCCATCATTTGCCAGATTTTGAATTTCTCGACCCAAAGTTCGCCTTTGGACTTCAAGATGGGCCAAGACACCCATTGACTTCCTACTAATGAAATCTGCTACCACGTTAGCTTTGCCCGGGTGATAAAGGATATTTATGTCACAATCCTTCAATAGCTCGAGCCAGATTCTCTGTCTCAAATTTGTTTTGTTTTTCTTGAAAATGTACTGGAAGCTTGTGTTATCAGTAAACAATTCAGAATGCTCTACATAAAGGTAGTGTCGCCATATTTTTAATGCAAACACCACTGCTGCAAGTTCGAAGTCATGGGTGGGGTAGTTTTTTTCATGATTCTTTAACTGTCTGGAAGCGTAGGCAATAACTTTTCCATTTTGCATAAGAACACAACCAAGACCCACTCTAGAGGCATCACAATACACTGTGAACCCACCCGAATTTGTCGGCAAGTTTAACACAGGTGCAGTGGTCAACCTCTTCTTTAATTCTTGAAAACTCTGCACATAAGCGTCTGACCACTGAAACTTAACTGCTTTCTGAGTCAACTTAGTTAATGGAGCTGCAAGTGAGGAAAATCCCTCTACAAACCTTCTATAGTAGCCAACTAACCTTCGGTTGGTGTTGTCGGCCTAGGCCAGTTCTTGACTGCCTCTGTCTTCTGAGTGTCTACTTTTATGCCTTCACTAGATACCACGTGGCCTAAGAATGCCACTAACTGCAACCAGAACTCACATTAAATTTGGCATAAAGGTCATTGTCCTTCAAGGTCTGCAAGGCTATTCTGAGGTGTTCTGCATGAGCTTCCTTGCTCTAAGAGTATACCAAAATATCATCTATAAACACGATAATAAAGGTATCAAGGAATGGATTGAAAACTCTGTTCATGAGGTCCATGAATGCAACTGGAGCGTTTGTCAACTCGAAGGACATTACTAATTTATAGTGCCCATAGCGAGTTCTAAAGGTTGTTTTAGATATATCTTCTTCTCTGATTCTCAACTGATGGTACCCCAACCTCAAGTCTATTTTTAAAAAGTAATTTGCACCCTGAAGTTGGTCAAATAAATCATCAATTCTTGGCAGGGGGTACTTGTTTTTAATGGTAACTTTATTCAACTACCAATAGTCGACGCACATGCTGAGAGACCCATCTTCCTTCTTGACAAACAGGACCGGGGCACCCTACAATGAAACACTCGGCCTGATGAAGCCATTTTCAAGAAGGTCCTTCAACTGTTCTCTCAACTCATTAAGTTCAGCTTGAGCCATCCTATGAGGAGGTATAGATATGGGTTGAGTGTCTTGCATGATATCAATGCCAAAGTCTGATTCTTTAAGGAGGAAGCCCGGGAAGGTCATCCGGGAAAACTTTTGGAGATTCTCTAACAATTGGCAAAGACTGAAGAGCTGGTGGTTCTGATTCTGGATTAATGATGTGAGCCAAATAGGTGAGACACCCCTTACCGATCATTCATTGTGCCTTAAGGTAAGAAATAAACTTACCTACAAGCGATACTGAGCTACCCTTCCACTCTAACACTTCTTCATTTGGAAGCTGGAACCTGACTATCTTGGCATGAAAATCTAACATGGCATAGCAGGAAGACAACCAATCCATACCGATAATCACATCGAAATCCACCATTTCTAATTCTATGAGATCGGCCTTGGTGTTGTGACCTTGGACTGAAACTATACAACCTCTATACACTCTCGTGAATTTCACAGATTCGCCAACTAGAGTAGATACTAGGAATGGCTCATTAAGTTGGTCATGATCTACCCCGAGGTTAATTGCAAAGTATGGAGTCACATATGAAAAAGTTGAACCTTGATCCATTATTGCATAAACATTATATGAGCAAACTAAAAGTATACCTGTAATAACTTCTGCAGATGCCTCTGCACTTTGATGATCAAGTGTAGCAAACAAACGAGGTTGGCCCCCTCCCTGAGTAACTCGATCTGGACCTCTGCCTACCCCATGCCTGGTATGATTATGAGAACCATGAGCCTGAGGTGGTGCAACTGCAGTAGCTGAGGAACTAGAAGAATGAGTTGATCCACCACTGAAACTACGTCACAACTTTGGGCAGTTGGCCTTTATATGACCAATGTATCCATAATGATAGAAACCATGAAACCTGAACTTGCACTGACCTGAATGTTGCCCCTTACAGGTTCCACAAAGACCTTGTTTGTGTGAATGTTTCTCAGCATGACTCTGGCTATGTGAGGATGATGTCCTGAAATTCTGATTCTGGTGAGACTGGTTTCAATAACTCTGAGTACGTTTGAAAGAAGACCCACCACCTGACTGATGACTGAACTGAGCTGGTGCTAATGACTCCTTATCAGAGGAATCCCATCTACCTCCGCTGGATGTACCATTAAACCTGCCAGTTGTCCGGGCTTTCTTGTTATGCTCTTTTTGTTCTCTCCTTTGTTATATGTCTTTTTCTAAGTCCTTGGAGAATCCCACAACAGAGAAGAATGATGTCATCCCTACTGTTGCAGCTGATGTCGTATCTTTAATGTGATAAGTCAAACCGCCAACAAACCTGCGAATCCTTGCTTTTTCTGTTTGAACCATGTGAGGAGCATGCTTATCCAACCTTATGAATTCCATGTAGTATTCTTGCACACTTTTATTCCCTTGCTTGAGATGTTCGAACTCTGTAGCCTTAGCTTCCCTATCCTCTTCTGGGATAAAGTTATTCATGAAGGCCCTTTTAAATTCTTCCCAAGTAGGTGGACCATCATCTTCATCTCTTTCCTTTTCCCACATCTCAAACCAAGCGCCAGCCACATCTCTAAGCTGGTAAGTAGCCAGCTCCACATCTTCATCATCAAATGCTTTCATCGCTCGGAGGGCTTTGTTGACACCCTCCAACCACAACATTGGATTTTCATCAACTGTAGAACCATGGAACACTGGAGGACTCGACTTCAAAAATTCACTCACTCTTGAGGACTCAGAATTGTTCTATCTATTTGATTGAGGTGGAATATCATCCCTTCTCTCATTCTGGTATTCCATGAAGGCTTTCAAAATCTCCATAGCACTGTTGAATGCATCAAACATCTGACCCACCTTTGGAGATATAGTTGTCTGAGCCGGAGCTGCTATTGAGGGTGGCACTGGATCCTGAGGTACTAGATAATCATGCATCACCCCCCCTTCTTCCTGTTGAACCCGGGGTACTTGAACCCTTTTTTTTGATTTACCCTTCCTTTTCTTAGTTGAAGCCCTTTTTGTTCTACCTTGAGCCACAATAGTAGCAATAGTTTCTTGAGCAGCATCCTGAGTGTCGGTGTCAGAGTGCCGAGTACGAACCATTTCTGCGAGTTATGGAGAAACGAATACATTAAATAATTTCTTAGAGGTAGGATCTACTGCACGATCTAAAGTATGAAAAAAATGAGACTTTTCCTAAATGATTGTGGCCTCCTTTTATAAGTATGGCGCGCTTCATACCCATAAACAAAACTCTACTAACACGGCTTCATAGACTCCTAGGAATCCATAAACCTGAGGCTCTGATACCAAGTTTGACACGACCCATTTTCTAAACAAGTCGGGACCGGCACCCGATCACTAAACATGACCAAGCGAACCATCCACCCTTATCAAATCTATTATAACTTCAAACTTTATATGCAATAAGGAAATACTATAATGAAATTCTTTTAATTAATCTAAATATCTAAAATAAACCAACTCCAAAACATTATGCATAGAAAACAATGAAATACTACTAAGTTATTATCAAAAACATCTGAATCTTAGCCCCACGACTATATCTATGAAGCCTCTACTGATAAACTGACGCACTGCTCAGGACATGTGTCACGCCTCGAAATCCCACCATCGGGCCGTGATGGCGTCTAATGATGAACCCACTAGACAAGCCAACATGTGTAGATAAACTAGCATATTAACATCAATTTAATAGGATAAACTAAACGGTTCACAATTTAACAACGGAAATAAATATGGTTTCAAGCTAAATAAGGACAACATAATACATCGACGCATAATTTTCCCAAAACCTGGAGTCACAAACTCACGAACTATCTGTAAGAGTGCTAAATACAAGTCTGAAAAGAGAATACATAGCTGTCTCAGAAACTAGAGGAAAAACAAGACAGAAGTGAAGACAAAGGGATGGAAGAGAGACCAAGGCCCACGAACGCTAACGGATATACCTTGAAGCCTCTAGGATAATCTAGAAGACACTACCACTAATGATGTCCTCTGGGTCCGGCTGCTTACTCTGCACAACATGAAGAAATGCAGGTGTAGCATCAGTACAACCGACCCCATGTAATTATTAAGTGCCGAGCCTAACCTCGGCGAAGTAGTGACGAGGCTAAGACACGACAACAAAATGTACATGTGCAGTTCGAATGTATAAATATAAATAACGGAAAAGAAATATAGGAAGTAATCCATCAATAAGGGAAGGGGAAAATCATGTGGGAAGATAACAGTTTCATATAAGAAATCTTAAACAAAGAAAGGAACAACAAGGTCAGGATATCAATAAGGACCAGAAATCACAAACTTGCACGTCATCACTCTTCGTGTTTTTACTCTCATCCTCACTATACAATGTATAATGTAATAAATGTAAATCATGTCACGGCATCACCCATCGTGATTTTACTCTATTTCCTCACAGTATAATCAATAAATATCGGTACGGAATGGACATTGTACGACACGACATCACCCTTCATGCTTTACACTCTTCCTCACAATAGCGAATAGTGCACGGCATCACCCTTCGTGCTTTAACACTCTTCCTCACCCAAACAACAATCACAAACAACGAGCAAGGGAGTAAACATAATAGAATCTCAACATCCCAGCAAGGGAGACCATATCAAACAATGCACAGCATCACCCTTCGTGCTTTAGTCTCATTCTCACCAAGACAAGTGCACGACATCACCCTTCGTGCTTTACTCTCATACTCACCAAAACAGGTGCATGGCATCACCCTTCGTGCTTTAACACTCTTCCTCACCCAAATAGCAATCACAAACAACGGGCAAGGGAGTAAACAGACTAGAAATAGGAATCCCGGCAAGGGCACAATATTTAAACAATTAAATCCTGGCAAGGGAACATCAATTAAACAATTAAATCCCGGCAAGGAAAGATCAATTAAACGATTAAATCGCGGCAAGGGAATATCAATTAAACAATTAAATCCTGGCAAGGAAACATCAATTAAACAATTAAATCCCGGCAAGGGAACAATACAAAGATGACCTGGCAATGGTATATTTCAATAACTATTTCTCTTTCTTTCACTTTCATTTCCATGATTTATTCTATCACTTGAGCCAATGCTCCGAAGGATGTAATTATCTCATATTCCTTCATCATTCGTTTTACAATTTGAGCCAATGCTCCAAAAGATGTAATCTCTCATATTTCTTCATTTAGTCGTTTCACAATTTGAGCCAATGCTCCAAAGATGTAATTACCTCATAATCCTTCATCATTCGTTTTACAATTTGAGCCACTACTCCAAAAGATGTAATATCTCTTATTTCTTCATTATTCGTTTCACAATTTGAGCCAATGCTCCAAAGATGTAATTACCTCATAATCCTTCATCATTCGTTTTACAATTTGAGCCAATGCTCCAAAGATGTAATATCTCATATTTCTTCGCCACTCATGTTGCAAGTTGAGCCATTGCTCCTCGAAATTTAAAGATCACAATTCCTTCACTTGCTCCTTACAACATATAGAAATCATCAATTAAGCATGGAAGTTACAACAAAATCAGAATATTCGCAATAATAAGACTCACAATCATGCTAGACACCAATGTATAGATACTCGTCACCATGCCTATACATCGTACTCAACAATTAGCAAGTAGCAAACAAGAGTCAACTCATATTCCCTCAAGCTAAGGTTAGACCAAACACTTACCTCAGGTCCAAAATATAGCAATCAGCCCTCTAACACCGTCTTTCCTTTAGAATTCAATTCTGGAATGGTATTATCTAGGCATAATCAACTCAAGAATATCAATAGGGATTCAATAATTCAATTTCATAGCCTAATTACCCATATCCATGCATTATTTCAAAATAACAAAATTCGTCCCCGGGCCCGCTTGGTCCAAACACGAGGCTCGGACAAAAACCACTTCACCCATTCACCCACGAGCCCAAATATATAATTTGTTTTCAAATTCGACCCCAAATTGAGGTCTAAATCATGAAAATTCAAAAGGGCCTAACTCTACCCAAATTCCCAATTTTTCTACTCTAATTTGCATGTTTTAGGCTTAGGAATTCATTAGATATACATGAAAAATGAAGGAAACGAGTTAAAATTTACTAACCCAAGAAGTTTTGGTGAAGGATGGCTTCAATGGATGCCGAAGGACCTTGGAGAAAATGAATTTCGTGAAAACTTATGAAGAATCCCGAAGCTACTATTCTGAAAATATTTATATACTACTGGGCAAAATTGCCCTTCGCGTTCGCGGAAGGGAGGTGGCGTTTGCGAAGGATAGACTTGTCAGACCATAGCGTTCGTGGGAAAAAGCGAACACAAAGAGTAAAAAGACTGGGGTCCAGAAATTGGCCTACGCGAATGCGTGGGACATCACGCGAATGCGATGAAGAAGACCTGCAAAGCTACGCAAACGCGGTCACATGTATGCGAACGCGAAGAGGAAAAGAGGGCTAAGTCCTCAGAGTCAAATAGCCCTACGCGATCGCGATCGAATGGATGCGAACCCGATGAAGGAAAATCTTAAAACTTTGCGAACGCGGAAAAGGCGTCGCGAACGCGAAGAACAAATGGATCTGCAACTGCTGAAGCCAAAAACCAGCAATCTTCCTAAGTTCAAAATCACTCCAAGACACCTCCGAAACACCCCCGAGCCCTCGAGGCTCCTAAAAAATCACATGCACTAACTCAACAACATCATACGAACTTAACCGTGCAATCAAATCGCCAATATAACATCAAAAACAACGAATCAAACCTCAAAATCCATGAATTCTATCAAATTTCATAAAACATCAAATTTTTCATTTTAAGTCCGAAACCCGTCAAACGATGTCCAACTTCAACCAAACATCAAAGAATTATCTTAAACCACATATAAGTCCTGTATCGAGCGCCAGAACCAAAATACGGGCCCGATACCAACACATTCTAACCAATTTCCATTTCACTTTTCTTTATAAATTTCAGAAAAACAATTTCACTAAAAAATTCATTTCTCGGGCTTGGGACCTCGGACTTATATTAGGGGCATACGCCCAAGTCTCATATTTTCCTATGGACCCTCTGAGACCGTCAAATCACGGGTCCCGGTCCTTTTACCCAAAATGTTGACCCGAGTTAAATTTAATCATTTTTATTTTAATTCTTAGCATTTTTCACAGAATTTCACATTTAAGTTGTCTGGCTACGCACCCGGACTGCACACGCAAATCGAGGAAACTATAGATAAGGTTTTCAAGGCCTCGAAAGACGGAATGTGTAATAACATAGGTGGTGACCCCTTTGGTTTGTCACATTCTCCACCTCTAAAACAATCCTTCGTCCTCGAACGGACGAAAGAAAGAAGTACATGAGTCGGGAAAAAGATGAGGATAACGGCTCCGCATATCGGACTCGGACTCCCAGGTCGATACCTCATGAGGCTGACCTCTCCACTTAACACGAACAAAAGGGAAATTCTTGGATCTCAACTAACGAACCTGCGGGTCAAGAATAGCTACCGGCTCCTCCTCATAAGATAAGTCCTTGTCCAACTGGACAGTGATGAAATCCAATACGTGGGCTGGATCGCCGTGATACCTCCGAAGCATGGACACATGAAAAACTGGATGTACGGCTGATAAGCTAGGCGGCAATGCAAGTCTATCGGCCACCTCTCCCACTCGATCAAGAATCTCAAACGGACCAATGAATCCAGGGCTAAGCTTGCCCTTCTTCCCAAATCTCATCACGCCCTTCATAGGCGACACTCGGAGAAATACTCGCTCACTAACCATAAAAGCCACATCTCGAACCTTGCGATCTACATAACTCTTTTGCCTGGACTGAGCTGTACGAAGCCTATCCTGAATGATCCTGACCTTGTCCAAGGCCTCCTGAACCAAATCTGTACCAAACAACCGAGCCTCTCCCGGCTCAAACCATCCAACCGGAGATCGACACCGCCTACCATATAAAGCCTCATAAGGAACCATCTGGATACTCGACCGGTAGCTATTGTTGTAGGCAAACTCTGCTAAAGGCAAGAACTGATCCCATTATCCTCCAAAGTCAATAACACAAGCTCGGTGCATATCCTCCAATATCTGAATAGTCCACTCGGACTGTCCATCCATCTGAGGATGAAATGCTATACTCAACTTAACCTGGGTTCCTAACTCTCACTTAACTTCACTTTAGAAACACAAGGTAAACTGCGCGCCCCGGTCCGAAATGATTGATACCGGCACACCATGAAGGCGAACAATCTCCCAGATATAGATCTCAGCTAACCTCACGGATGAATAGGAGACTACCACCGGAATGAAATGCGCTGACTTGGTCAGCCTATCAACAATGACCCAAACTACATCAAACTTCTTCCGGGTCAACGGAAGTCCGGTAACGAAGTCCATAGTGATCCTCTCCCACTTCCACTCGAGAAGCTCAATCATCAAAAATAACCCACCAGGCCTCTGAAGCTCATACTTAACCTGTTGACAATTCAAACACCGCGCCACGTATGCCACAATATCCTTCTTCATTCTACGCCACCAATAATGCTACCGCAAATCCTGATACATCCTCGCGGCACCCGGATGAATAGAGTATCGGGAACAATGGGCCTCCTCTAAAATCAACTCTCGAATCCCATCAACATTGGGCACACAAACTCGCCCCTGCAATCTCAAAACACCATCATCATCTAAGGTCACCTGCTTGGCGCATCCGCGCTGCACCGTGTCTCTAAGGACACACAAATGGGGATCATCAAATTGCCGATCACGGATACGCTCCAATAATGAAGAACGAGCGACCGTACAAGCCAACACTCGACTAGGCTCAGAAATATCCAACCTCACAAATCGATTGACCAAAGCCTGAACATCCAAAGCAAGCGGCCTTTGACTGACCGGAATAAAAGCAAGACTGCCCATACTAGCTGACTTCCTACTCAAACAATCGGCCACCACATTGGCCTTCCCCGGGTAATATAAGATGGTAATATCATAATCCTTTAACAAATCCAACCACCTCCTCTGCCTAAAATTCAACTCCTTTTGCTTGAACAAGTACTGAAGACTCTTATGATCCGTGAACACCTCACACGCCACGCCATACAGATAGTGCCTCCAAATCTTCAATGCGTGGACAATGGCTGCCAACTCCAAATCATGCACTGGATAGTTCTTCTCATGAATCTTCAACTGCCTCGAAGCGTAAGCAATGACCTTGCCATCCTGCATCAACACTACACCAAGCCCAATACGGGAAGCATCGCAATAGACTGTATAAGGCCGTAAACCTGTGGGTAAAACCAATATCGGTGTCGTAGTCAGGGCTGTCTTGAGCCTCTAAAATCTCGCCTCACACTCGTCCGACCATCTGAACTGGGCACCCTTCTGGGTCAATCTGGTCATCGGAGATGCAATAGATATAACCCCTCCACGAAGCGACGATAATAGCCTGCCAATCCCAAGAAACTCCGAATCTCTGTAGCTGATGATGGTGTAGGCCTGTTCTTGACTGCCTCAATCTTCTTCGAGTCAACCTGAATACCTTCTGCTGGTACGACATGACCTAGGAATGCAACTGAACTCAACCATAACTCACACTTCGAAAACTTTGCATATAACTGTCTATCCTTCAAAGTTTGAAGAACCACTCTAAGATGCTGCTCTTGCTCCTCCTAGCTGCGGGAGTATATCAATATATCATCAATGAAGACTATCACTAACGAGTCCAAATAAGGCCTGAACACTCGGTTCATCGAATCCATAAAAGCTGCTAGGGGAATTTATCAACCCAAACGACATGACCAAAAACTCGTAATGCCCGTACCGAGTGCGGAAATTTGTCTTAGGGACATCGGATGCCCTAATCCTCAACTAATGGTAGCAAGATCTCAAGTCTATCTTTGAAAATACCCTGGCACCCTGAAGTTGATCTAACAAATCAATCCTTGGCAGTGGATACTTATTCTTGATTGTAACCTTGTTCAATTGCCGGTAATCAATGCAAATCCTCATCGAACCATCCTTTTTCTTCACAAACAACACTGGAGCACCCCAAGGAGAAACATTGGGTCTAATGAAACCTTTCCCAAGAAAATCCTACAACTGTTCCTTCAACTCTGGCAGGGCCATGCGATACGGCGTAACAGAAATCGGCTGGGTGCCCGGAGCTAACTTAATACAAAAATCAATATCCCTGTCGGGTGGCGTCCCCGGCATGTCTGAAGGGAAGACCTAAGGAAACTCACGAACCACGAGTACCGATTCAATAGAGGGAACCTCAATACTAAAATCGCGCACATAAGCCAAATAAGCCAAACACCCCTTCTGGACCATACGCCGAGCCTTCACATACAAAATAACACTGCGGGTAGAATGACCAGGAGTTCCTTTCCACTCCAAACGGGGCAAATCTGGTAAAGCTAAGGTCATCGTCTTGGCATGGCAATCCAAGATAGCATGATATGGGGGTAACCAGTCCATCCCCAATATAACATCAAATTCGACCATACCTAAAAGCAACAAATCAACACGGGTCTCAAGACCCCCGATCACCACAACACAAGAACGATGGACTCGATCGACCACGATAGAATCACCCACCGGTTTAGATACATAAACAGGAACACTCATTGGATCACTAGTCATGACCAGGTATGGTGCAAAATAAGAGGACACATACGAATACGTAGACCCTGGATCAAATAGCATTGAAGCATCTCTGTCACAAACCTGAATAGTACCTGTAATGACTGCATCTGAAGACTCAGACTCTGCCCTGGCTGGAAGATCATAACATCGGGGTTGGGCTCCACCACCCTGAACCACATCTTTGGGACGGCGGGCTGCTGGCTGGCCTCCACTTCTGGCGGCCTGAGCTCCACCTCTATGACCTCTACCTCTACCTCCACCTCTAGCACCTCTACCCCCACCTCTAGCTGGTTGTGTAGGCTGTGGAACACCTGGTGCCTATACCATGGCACAGGAACCTTGATGCTGCGACCTACCTGGTGCCCGAGGGCAAAATCTGGCAAGGTGACCCGGATCACCACAAGTGTAATAATACCTCGGCTGCTGAGGGAACTGAGTCTGACCTTGTCGACCTGAATGACCACCTCGAAAACTCTGATGCGGCGGTGTGCTGATGGGAGCTGGTGGCGCACTGTAAGGCTGCTGATCAGAATAGTTCGTCTGATAACCACGACCACCTGAAGTACCATGGGAAACCTGGAAAGCTGACTAGAAGGGTATGGGAGTATGACCTCTGCCTGAAGAATCCCTACCCCCAGATGAGGCTCCACTGAAACGACCGAAATGACGGGGCCTCTTGTCAGCCCCCTGACCACCACCCTGTGACATAATCGTCTCAATCCTCCTTGCCACATTGGCCGCATCCTGGAACGATATATCAGTACCTAACTCTCTAGTCATCTGAAGTATGATAGGCCGGGCCAATCCCTCAATAAATCTCTGAACCCTCTACTAGTCAGTGGGAAGTATCATAAGAGCATGTCGTGCTAGAATGATGAACCTGGTCTCATACTGAGTGACTGACATGGATCCCTACTGGAGACGCTCAAACTGCCTCCGAAGGTCCTCTCTTTGATTAATGGGAAGGAATTTCCCCAAAAATACCTCTGAGAACTGAGTCCAAGTCAAAGGTGTAGATTTAGGTTGTCTGGCTAAGCAATAGTCTCTCCACCAACTCTTGGCTACGCCGGATAACTGAAAAGTAGCGAAGTCAACTCTGTTGGAATCCACTATGCCCATGTTCCAAAGAACCTAATGGCAGCTGTCCAAATAATCCTGGGGGTCCTTTGATGGTGAACTAGTAAAAGTAGCAGTGAATAACTTAGTGAACCTGTCCAGTCTCCACAAAGCATCTGCTGACATAGCTTCTCCCTCTGCTACCGGTGCTGCAATACCCGGCTGAGCTACTCCGGCTGGCTGAGGTGCCGGAGTCTGAAACTGTGGAGCTAGCTGCTCTAGCATGTGGGAGGCATGAGTCTGGGCACCTCCCCCAGCCAGAGAGATGGATGGTGCTGTAGGAAGAAGACCTTCCTATGCTACCCTCTCCACGAGTCCGACTAGATGGACAAGGGCGTCTTGAAGCACTGGGGTAGCTATGAACCCCTCTGGGACCTGAGCTGGTCTAACTAGGCTGAGCCCGGCCCCGGCCCCGGCCTCGGCCTCTAGCATGGCCTTGTCCTCGACCTCGACCCCGATTAGGAGCTGTAGCAGGAGTGTCAGGTTGCTGAGCGGAACCAAGGGAAGCATGTGTCCTCGCCATCTGCGAGAGAATAGAATAGAAACTTAATCAGTACTCATAATTCATATCGCACGACAGAGATGAAAAAAAATGTGGAGTCATCCTAACTTTGCAGCCTCTGGGGATAAATACAGACATCTCTGTACCGATCCCTCAGACTCTACCAAGTTATCCGAGAGTTGTGAGACCTAAGTAACCTAGTGCTCTGATACCAACTTGTCACGCCCCGAAATGCCACCATCGGGCCATGATGGCGTCTAATGTTGAACCCGCTAGACAAGCCAACGTGTATAGATAAACTAGCATATTAACATCAATTTAATAGGATAAACTAAACGGTTCACAATTTAACAGCGGAAATAAATATGGTTTCAAGCTAAATAAGGACAACATAATACATCGCCGCATAATTTTCCCAAAACCTGTAGTCACAAACTCACGAACTGTCTGTAAGAGTGCTAAATACAAGTCTGAAAGAGAATACATAGTTGTCTCTGAAACTAGTTGAAAAAAAAATGAAGTGAAGACAAAGGGATGGAATGGACGCCAAGGCCCACGAACGCCAGCGGGTATACCTTGAAGCCTCTGGGATAAACTGGAAGACACTCCCACTAATGATGTCCTCTAGGTCCGGCTGTGTAATCTGCACAACATAAAGAACTACAGGTGTAGTGATGCGAGGCTAGAATGCATAGTTTAATATGTAATATACCTTACATTTGAGGAGCATTAATGATAAAAATACATTTTTATGTGCTTAATGGAGTTTATTTCATGTATAGGTGAATTGGAGATGGAAACGGAGCTAAAGGGATGCAAATACGTCGAAATTACGCAAAAAGAGACATCCGGGCGATAGCCGGGCATTTCCCCCTAAAGCCTGACCCTACCTAGCGTTAGGGGGGCGTTTACCCCATAAGGCCAAGCAGCCCCTGGCGTTAGGGGGGGCATTAGGGCCCAAACGCCGGGCCTGCCTTGGCCTTAGGGGTGCGTTAGAGCCCAAACGCCCGGGGTCCCAGGTTCGGTCAAATCCGAGTTTTGACAAGTTTAAGTGTTTCCCGGTTGAAATAGAAGTCTCCTACACGTTTAGGGTTTGTACTAAACTTATAAATAGACCCCAAAAAATACAACTTAGGGGAGATTGGAAGAGGAGAAGGGATTCGGACGGCAAGACATCGATTTGTACAGATTTTCTTTATTACTTTGTAGTTTAATTATGCAAGTTATTTTGGGTTTTATTCTTATGAATTTGTTTAGCTAACTTCTTTAAACTAGGGTTATGGTAGAACCCATTGGAGGATAAACTTATTCTGTTATTAATATAGTTCCAATTGGTTGATTAATCTCCATTTTGTTCAACTACATTCTTGTTGTAGTTAATTGAATGGCCATCAATTAGCTGTTCCTATTTATTATGTATCTACTTGAGAGAGAGTGCATATTTAGGTAGTTGTTTGAACAACATTACTCCTGGAGTATATAAAAAAGTCATAACCGAGGGTTTAGAGGTTGGATTAGAGATAACGATACCTCGGGTGCAATCTAAAGTGAACTGTATTGCAATCTAGCTAGCGTAACTTGAGAGAGTGCGTCTAGTAAATTATCATAATTACTTGAGAGATATTTATGGTATATAGAGTGTTCATGACTGATTAAAACAACTAATCAAGCTATATGAAGTATCCGAGAAGTAAATTCACCGACGGGGGAAACCATAACCTTAGATCTTATTACAATTGTTTACACCTTAGCGTAGTTAACCTTTAGTTTTAGTCTTTAGTTTTAGTAATTTAAATAACCTCAAGTTACAGTTGAGTATTCTAACAGCTTCCTTGATACGTAAATTCCCTGTGGGATCGACTCTGGGCGTAATACCCCGGATTATATTTGCAACC